>CAJNIZ010014014.1:54185-97976 GCA_905231905.1 Symbiodinium pilosum
GCAATTGGGTGTTGGAGTTTAGGGCTTGGGTAACTTCCAACCCCACTTCACCTTTCCGGCATGCTTTGTGGTGTTAAAGGTTCGGTTTGGGAGTTGAGAGTATGGGTCAAGAGTTCTTTTGAGAGTTCAGTGCTTGCTTTTTGCTTCAAACATGCTTCCGCGAAAGCTCGCGATGGTGCGCGCGAAAGGAACTTTGGATTCCCGCGAAGGGGTCATTTCGTTATCAAGTAATTTTGGGCAACGCCCATATATGTATATGTACATCCCTGTGGTAACTTACTCCGCATTCCTTAACAGCAATCCAGTGTTGGCAAGGTATTTAGGTGTGCACTCATGTCTTTGATGGGAGAGCTTGCTCAAGGACTGTGAGTGAGGGCAGCACCAAGCCGAAAGCCATTATGCACAAAAAGCTCACAAAGTGCTGGCCTGCGCTGGGCCTGGCGCGCAGCACCTAAATGATAGGTTGTCGCAATTATGGCCGCGTTCGGAGCCTTTTAGGAATACTGCCCCTACATTAATGTCTAGGGTGCCCCAAAGAGCGACCATGATTCGGACAAGCCCCTAATGCAAGGAACTGTGTGGGCCATCGGCAAGCTGGGGCTCAAGGGCAACGATGTCCAGGCGAGCAATTGGTCAGGGCTTCATAGGCTACTTAAGCACGGTGATATAAAAAGGGTATGATGGGGGTACATAGGGTTTAGGCTTAAGGTTTCCAACAATCAGGCGCCCCAGTTCTAGGAGTCCTCTTGAAAAAAGGCAATCCATGATACATACAAGTTATAGCTCCGCATCTTCGGAAACACCCACACAGAGGTGATGCCTTAGTGCATATGGGGATGATACGGGTGGTACATGGAAGCTTTATCGTGGGTCAGAGATGCTGTGCGCGTTTCAAGTTTGCGGACTTCCTGTTTTGGAGGATTCTTGTTGCAGGGGTTGTAGTATTTCTGGGGATGAGGAAGAGGGCCCTCGTTCTGGGAGTGACAGGGCATCATCGGCCACTTCGCGGAAATCGCACCGTCATGCACTCGGAAAAGTCTGCTTGTCGGAGAAAATGGCAGAATCCTGAACAACGTACATTCCGGCGTCATTGTTCGCTGCCTCTGCTCTGAAGAAACACAACCCTGTACACTTTGTATCCTCGCAGGGTTTTCGCATGGTTACAGGATTCCCTTTGAGCTCTTGCAAGACCGAGCCTGCCAACATTGCTTCACACAAGGTGTCTGTCAGGTTGGCATTAGCCTTCCCATGGCACTAACTGTAGATAGAATATTGGGGTTTCATATAGGGATAATGGAAAAGAAAATGGAAACTACAGGGATTATAGGGTTTATAGTGGTTATATATTAGGGTATATTGGGGTATATATATATATATTATATATTGGGTTATGTAGGGATAATGGAAAAGAAAATGGAAACTACTATAATGGGTTTATATAGGGATTATAATGCTTCCCGAGCTAGCTCCGGTTCTGAGCTTCAGTCTGAGGGTCTCCCCTCCAATAATAATCCCCACCGCAGACATGGATATTTCCACTAATGTATAAGGGTATCATATTGAGGGTGTTCATGATTAGTCGGGTGGGGTGGTTTCATTACTAGGGGGAAGAGATTAGACCAGTCTTTAGACGCAGCAGCTAGAGATTTTTTCAGCAGCACTGGGGTCTCATCGGCCAACATTCGTGCGCGGATTTAGAAAGCCACTGTCAGCGTCAGAGGCCGCATCTCATACATGCCCACGAATTGCTTTGCGCCCAGCCTTTCAGAACAAAGATCAATCACTCAAGCTCTGATACCCACGCTCTGAGTGGGAAGTTGCACTGGTTCTATGATGTACTGTGTGGCCGCAAGTTGCTAACGTGCTTTGGACTTGGCTGGGAACAGGCTTCAACACAGGCCCCGCTGCCGCACACCATCCACGAGAGGTATTATGGGAACGGTTAAATCAGCATAGCCAGTCAGGATAAGGGAAGGAGCGTTCTGAATGATAGTAGCGACCATTACCCAGAGGCTCCTATGTAGTTCCAGTTCCCTTTTGGGTAGTGTATCTCCCGCTCAAAAAAAACCCAGAAGAAAACCCAAAAGGAATTGCATAAGAGCCCATGGATAACGTGTTCCTCCCAACAGATACAGACTAGCTTTAATTTTAGATCAGCATTATCACATTTATTGTTATTGTTGTTATTAGTATTTTCCAGAAGCCCAGGCTGCTGCTTCCCCAATTTTCGTCGGCACCTTAGATGGTTTAAGAGCTTCCGGCTTGAGGCCATTTGAGGCCTTGCAGACTAGAAAGCTTACTGGTTTTTAGCAGGGAATAAAGGACTGGAAAAGACAATGGAACCTAGTACACTATTGTGGGGTTGTATTTAGAACGTCACTCTTGTAGAAGCCCGGAAGCAGTCAGTGGTTGCGTGCTCAGAGTGAAGGAGCTGCTTGGAGGCCTTCGTTTTAGATGCATGCGTTTAGCGCTGCTGACAATGAACGATAGCCTGGTCCTGAAGCTCCTCCCTGATGTGCCCATGGGATCTTCGTAGCTGTTGACGGACCACCTGCCAACCGCAATCCCCAGCCGCGAGCTGCCTGAGTCTGAAATGCAAGGTGCCAGGAGCTTTCCAACACGCTATGGGGCCTGGCAAGGCCGGGCGACATTAATTCCCTTGGTTCTCTTGGAAACCAAGTTTCAAGCTTACGTTGTTAGGACAGGAGGCCGTAGTCTCCGCCAACCCTTCCTAGGATCTTTTTGAATGACTTGGGAGCCCAAAGTTCCTATGTTCTTTATGATCCGCTGGCTTTTGCATTGATGACGTTGGGCTTCTAGATGCATAGTGGGATCGGGGATTAGGGGGTTTAGGGCGCAAGACTTCCTAGTTCACGGCTCTAGAAGGCGGCTATTTTCGCCGCTCCGACCCAAACAGCAGTAATAGAAGCCGGGAAGCAGTTTAATGCCACCGCAGTCCCGCTTTTCAGTGGTGGCCGCGCGGTTAATTAAATGAGTTTTTCCTTTCTTGGCGAACGCGAGCCCAGCCGCAAGAGAGGAGTTCACACAGCCAGGACTCTTCATGACCCTGGTTTCGGAACGTTTTGGATTTTTTTAGCCCAGGCTTGCCGCTCGAAGACCGAAGAATTGCACGGCGCAAAGAAAGAATACGTCGCAATCCGAGAGAGCGCCTGGATGTCCGACATCGCCGGTGCAGTGTTGTGCAGGGATTGTTGTATGGCGTGACGTGCTGGGCAATGTGCTGGCCTCATTGCATCGCTGCATGAAAGGCTCGACCTGCTGGCCCCTGCCCCCGTCCACACGGCTTCTACACGGCTCGCTCTGGGGCTGGAACCCCACAACCCAGCAACTGCTTATTTCTCCCGATTAGCTGCTTCGGATGTGGGTGCCTCCAGGAAAACGCTACAGAGGGAAGGCTTTTCCTCTGACCATACAACACGACGCGCCCGCCCAAGGGTCGGCGGACTTGGTCTCATAGATGTTCGCGTCCTTACCGACAGTAGCAGCCCAACACCCTAAACCCTAAAAGTTGTGTGCTAACTTGGCACGTTGCAGATGGGTGCAAGCTCCAGATGTCTCCAGATCTTATTCAGGCCCCTTATAACATCTTTATAGCTTCCTCATGAAGCGGTTCATCCTTAGAGTTTCTGAAGGATCTGATCTATTTGGGGTGCCCTAGAAAGCAAGTCACCCTAAACCCTGAGCCCTAAACCCGCCCTAGACCCTGGACCCACCCGAAACCCTAAAGCCTCCAGCGGCTGCAGGTTGAGCGAGAGCATGCAAGGCTTGAAGAGCGAGGGGATCACGCAAGAGACTTGGTCAGCTTTCTGCTCTGCCCTTCCATGTTTCATCTGGATGAATTAGCGCCGCAGCTGGAACATCTACCCTCTCACACACACTCACATTGACATGGAACCCATACAGTACCCTTTTTAAAGGACAGTGGTCTACAAGGGACCCCAGAAAGCTTCAGAATGAAAATACCTGCCAATCTTGCAGAGACTTGCGGGAGCGCGTGGCGATCCTGATGGCAGTCTCGACATGTTGCTGTAGACTGCCTGGATTTAGCCGCCGGAGTCGTTTGTGGCGCTGAGGTTGGCTTATGCCGTGATGGCCCAAGGCAGCCTTATCGCACAGGGCTTTCAGAGGTTGAGTGCCATCTTAGATTGCTGTATGTAATCACGGTGCTTGGTAAAAATTTTTCTTGTGCACACCGTCGCCTTGCTTTGGACCCAGCCAGCCTTGTGCCCTTTAGCTCCTTGGCGCCTGCCTGAAATGAAAGCCCTTGTCAGAACTCTTGACATGAGTATTTTTTTCAGTATTGGCATTGGAACCCACATTTTGGATGAATCTATTTGGGGCATTCATTGTCGGATATGACCATTTGGAGGTAAGCATGCAGTTAAGACGCGCTGGACCACCTTGAAGAGGATCTGAAATGGGAAGCTCAATCACTAACTCGCGCATAGGATATATTGTATACTAAAGATCCACAACACGCTGCAACATGTACGTCTGCAAGCCTGTAAGCTTCCGGCCCTGGGCAGGTGTATTGAAGCTCTCCCAGTTCAGCACGCAGCGCCAGCGCTCAGAGCAGTTACAAAGGCAGTGGCCTTTTTGAAGCCTGTAGTCCTTTCCAGATGGGGCTTCCTCAAAATTGCCGTCTATCGGGGCTTCGAGGATTTAGAGAGGCTTGTCGTGAGAAAGTACCGTATGTTCACTTCGCGTTAGGTGTTCTCTATCAATCCGTTGTTCACCTGTGACAGAATTGAGGCTTCGGGAGCAAGTGACACGTCGATCATGTATGAGGAAATACAAGAATCCATTTGTTCATTCTAGGATTGGTATTGGTCAGTAGGTACGTAGATCCATGACAAGCATAATATAATCTAGTGGATTGCTAACCCTACTTGTGACTGCCCATGAACCTTCGCTGGGGCTCAAGCGGAAGAACTTATATATGGCTGGTGCTGGGATGGCGACGGGTAACCCTTCAACCACTTCATTTATATCCGCATGTTTAGGACATGATCGCAAACCTCCTTGGGTTATGAACGCAAACCTCATCTCCCATGCGCTATGGCTATGGACTTTGGGCGGGGCTTCTGCTTGTTTGAAGTGCTTAAGGATCAGGATGGGGTGTAGCAAAGCTCCAATCCCCGCGACCCTATGCCCTACGCTAAATCCGTTCAAATAACGCCCCATGGCTAGGCCGGCTGGTAGTGGGCACAGACTACCGCCTTCAGAAAGCCACCAACGACGTGTGCTCTGTTCATGACGCTCTGGAATGGAGAGATAAAGCTGCCCTTGAAACGTCAAACCTACAGATCAGGTACCTCAAAATTTCCTACAGCGTGGATTGTAAGTAGCTTGAACAACCGATAAATGCATCTACACTCAAAGACCCAAGCTAAGCGTTGGACCACGGTACTCCCCCTGTGCTTAGATAAGGTGCCTCACAAACAGCCTATGGGCTGTGGCAAAGCTGGGCTTGCGTGGTGAGGAGCCATATTTGCTGTTTCGATTTGCTGGGATTGCCGCACTTGTTCAGGTTTCGGAATTTCAGATACAAGCTTTGTGCTGGCAAGGTTGTCAAAATTATGATCCCGTTTTGAGTACCCTGCGCATTATAATACAACAGGACCTTCCAGGAATGCATGGCTGGGGGGCCCTTGCCCCAGGGCAGGAGGTTGGATGTTTCGGAGCACATTTTCCTGCCATCCGAGCAGTCTTCATCTTACTGATGCCTCGGGGGGAGTAGGGTTGCGTAGTACTGCAGGATATGGGGGATCTTCCTAGAATCCAGGCTTACTGGGGTTTGTAGGGAGTACGGCAATAAAATTATGTAGCAGTATATAGGGATTGTATCGGGATTAAATTCCCTTTCCTACTACTCCTGAGGAAGTAGGGCAACTCCAGCGCAAAGCTGCTTGGTACGGGAGCCAAAGAAGACGTAACACGCCGTTGTTGCGCTCCATATCTGAGACAAGAAGTACAAACTTGCAGAAAACATGTCCTTGAAACATCCCAATCCTAATATTGGGGTTATATGGGGTTTTGGGTTTAGGGCCCCGACCCACCCATAAGAACATCCGACGAAGATTTGTTTTGCTGAGTGGGCCGGGTTGATTGTTGGTGGGGGTGGCGGGGGCGTTGTCGGCGGCGGTGGTGGTGGTGCTGGCGGAATCTTCCAATGCGCCTTCTGTAGCCAATCCGTCTTTGCACAACCCGTTTGTATGCTATCTTTCCTGTTGCACCCCTGTCACATCCTTCGGTTAGGAGGTGAAGATCTTCGCCAGAGAATGCTTGCGCCACATCCATGCGGTGATGTTCAAGGACTGAATGCTAATGTAGGGTTTCAATTTGTGCAGAAGCAAAGGCAAAGTTAAATGGAATTTCGGATTGCGTACGGGCTCAATGTAGGGCTGATTATAATATCCCCCCCCGGCGGAGTTGCGGGCTGACCAATCTCGAAACAAAGGTCCAGGAAATTAAAGGTCGTAGCAAAAACCCTGGGGGATTCTGCTTGCATCTGCACAGAAGCAAGCAAAAGAGCTATTCATTTGCTTTCTTTGAAGTTGATGTCAGTTGTGGACCTGGATTTTTTGGGCCGGTGAATTTTATTATCACCACTCTTTTATAACATGCACCCCTGACCGCCTCATAGGGCATATCACGCAAAACATAGGGTCGTAATTCAAATCAGATTAACGCTTCTAAATCTCAGGATTTTCTCTGGCCAGGGGAATTTTTATTATCATCAAGCCATTTATAATAACTACCCCTACATTATATAAATGGTTTAGGGAAGCCTAAATAGTTCTTAATATGTTTCCGGGGTTTATCTAAGGTATCAAGTATGCAAGGAACCGGCGACCAAAAAAGCCTTCTGGAGTAAGATTTTTTCAAGACAGAAACGCTTGGATTTTCAAATGTCAGGTTCAGAGGCAGGTGCTTGTTCATGTGATGCTAGGGTTTTTGGGTGTTTCAGGATAAGCTACCCACGACAAAGGACCAAATGCTCCCACGTCTGATCTTCGCAGCTCTCCCTAAATGCGGTACACGCCTTTGCGAGAAATATGTCCAAGATCTGGATACTGGGAGGGTCTGCACAGTCCCCTAAACCAAACATACTTAAGATGAGGGAGGTATTCATGGGAATGCAGTATTTATTCCAGGATCATTCACATCACTGTTCATGAGTTGCTGAGAGGCCAACCGACGCAAACTACGCCATTTTGAAATCTTAGAAAGCTTCCCACATGAGCTTGTGCGTGAGGCGTCAAACTGCACAAACCATCAGGCCTGTAATCTTGCGCCCGATTGTGAGAGATACCCGCGTCAAGCCTTGATCCCGCACCCTTCCCCCGCCATGTATGCTCGGGGGAGACCAATAGGCTGGACTCAGGATTTACTTAGAGTTTAGGGCTGAGGCAAAAGTCCCAGCCAACAGTCGGAAAAAGTAGCTCATCTTCCCACAGCAATACCACTGCACCGGACTACTCAGAACAGCGCTGATGGTGAACCTGTCCAAGACTTGAATTCATGCGAAGGCATGAAAGAAAACTCTTCAGCTTTGAGACCCAAGGTTTAGGTTTAGGAGCTTGAAGTGCTCACCTCACTAGACCAAGAATCTAAAGACCCTAAATCTTGAAACCCCGGAGCCTCCAAAAAACCAAAGCACCTAAACCGCCCCGAATCCTAACTAAAGCCACACAAAGACCTTAGAAGTTTAGACAATGCCTAGAGCGCCCAAATCCCCACCCAAAACCCTTCAATCCCCTAAACTCCTGAAACCTCCAGAGCCACAGCAAAAATCCTAAAAGCCCTGAAGCCACCCAGAAAGCGTTAAGTTCTGAAATCCCAAACCCTAAAACTTCCAAAGCCTAAAAGCCCCCAAGCCCCTTGAAGCCCCTGCTCAGGAGATGTCACCTCAGGGGCTGGCCAATAGTTTATGGGCCTGCACCGGACTTGGCGTGTGTTTTTTGGGGTGGGGGGGAAAGGCTTTGGGGTTTAGGCACTTTGGGTTGGGCTTCGAGGTTTGGAGTTTAGGGTTCAGGGATTGTGGGCTGGGGTTTTGCGGAGTTCTAGGGTTCAGGGGCTTTCGAGGCTTAGGGGGTTACTCTAATCCTGCATGACCTTGTGATACTAAACTCGCATACATCCGATTGTTTGGTGTATATTCAAGGGTCATGCAGGACTTTTACTGTTAACAGCGCTCATGGGGTTTGAGGGTGCACTAGCCATGGCAGGTCTGTGATGTTTTTTGAGCAAACTTGGGGTTAAGTGCTCTATTATAATAGTTCCATTTTCTTTTCCAGTATCCCTATATATTTAAACCCCAACATATACCCTATAGGGTTCGAGAGTTTAGGGCTTACAGTAAGGGTTTGGTAGTACCCTAAACCCTAAACCAGGGTGTAGAGGGTTGGCGCTTACATCTGAGGGGTGTTGGGGCTTTGGGGTTTGACGCTGCAGGAGACTGTTGGGACAACACAGGGTAATGTGGTTGTATAGGGATAATGGGAAAGAAAATATGCTACTATCTAGTACATTGGGGTTATGTAGGGTTTAGAGGGATTGAATAAGAGCGTCTAGGGCTTGCTACGAATTGTTGATTTGCAGCAGGGATTATTCCGACATTCCTGTAATCATTAACGAGTGTACAGGTACGCTAATTCTGGTTAGCACCTAAACTCCGGGACTTCTGACCCCAGTTATAACTAGCCATAAGCCACTGGGAACCTCGAGTCAGCCTAAAACCTTGGTGTTTGCATGTGGAAGGCTTGGCTAGACTACGCCAAGATCCATTGTTAGGTTTCCAGGAATCCCACACTTTTGTGGTCCCCAGAATAACGGTTAGCAAAATAGCCCCATTTGCGGAAACCCAATTGACAGGAGATGGTTGAGCTTAGGCAAGGTTAGGTTTGACCATTTGAGAAGCCCACAGCCACAATCGCCATCATGAAAGCTATGAAGCCAGGCTGAAGCCTGTACAACCTGCCTGGGGTTCCCCTCCCCCCAGCAAGTTCAGCCTAACTCTCCTTCCGTCTGAGCCTACAGCCAGCAAAGACCCAGGTGCAAAGCTCCAGTCAGATGGCAGGGAGGGCGCCAGCCTTGACGCGGAGGCCTGCTGCTTCAGACCCTAATTGATCTGGAGTTTTGGGCGCGAGCGTTCAGGTTTTAGTTCAGGGTTGGGGGCTTCAGGGCTTGGAGTGTGGGGCTAGAGGGCATTGGCTTAAGGGCTTTGGGGATTATTGTTTGGAGCACCCAGAGTTTGGTGCTCAAACACAAAGGGCTTGAAAGTTTGGAAGTTGGGCCTTAAGGATTTATGGCTGCGGTTTTGGAGTTTAGGGCTTGGCATTTCAGAGCTTCTGAGATTTAGGCTTTAGGGTGTAGGGCTCTAGGGTTTGGGTTCGATTCGTGGCTTTTTGCCTTCAGAGTTTAGGGTTTGTGGCTTTATAGGGCTTAAGGCTTAAGATTTGGGACCACTAGCGATTTCGGCACTAGAAACTATTGTGTGACTCGCTGGAAGCCAAGTGCTCTAATCTTCCTCAGCCCTAATCTGTTTACCATTGTTCCCTGTGGACGTCAGGAAACACCTCAGAAACCTCTCGACAGTTTCTTGTTGCTTCAGAAGACGTAGTAGTCGCTGAAAGCTTTGCATGGAACCCTTTATTGCGGGTGAAACCGCAGTTTTGGGGAGCTTGTGTACTCAGGATCCTGCTACGTTAAGCTGATCAGGGGACTTCTGTTGTGAGTTTGATGCTGACGTGCTTCAGCTGGTCAAGTCCGACAGGAGCTTTCCATCACAGGAAGACCGTTTAGCACCTAGGTCCTCATTTTCTCCGGCTCTTCCCCATTCCAGTAAGAAACATGTGTTCCCATAATTTCATCTTCATCTCATGCAGAGACTATCTACGACTCGGCTAGGGGTGGCTCTACTCATTGGGGACGGGGATTTTTTTTGAATAGCACTAATAACTAATATGCCTCCCGCGCAGGTGGCGAGTCGTTTCTGCATCGATGCCGCGAGGCGCGCCAGGGCTTCCGAGGACCTCCTCACGCTCTTCTTCCCACAGGAGCCGAACCTGCGTACTAGTCCCCTCCCGGTCCCTCTTGCGATTGAACCGAATCCGCCTAACAGGAAGTATTCCCGCCACACGCTTAGTTATATATATATATACACATATATATATACACACATATATATACACACATATATATATGTTATATGTCTATATATATATATTTGTGTGTGAATATGTGTTTATGTATATCTCTACACGCACGCAATATGAGGGTCCTGTGCGGAACCTGTCTTATAAGAGAGTAGCATGATGAATGGTAACCCGTCGTCTCCCTGGCACTCGGTCGGGAATGGAGACATGGATTGCAGGGAGTCTTTTGAGGAATGCCAGAAAGGTGTTAGAGTTGTGTCTCAGCAGGCCTCCATTCAAGTGGTGGCGGACTTAAATCACAGTAGGACACACCCAAGAACCCAATGCTGCAAAGGCAGCCTGAGCCTGAATTGCCTCTTGTAGAGGCTGCCCAGAACTGCCAATATGGTTTTGCAGTCTGTTTCAGGCGTCTGTATCATAAATATACACCTAATCTAGAACCCTGATATCGATAGTCATTCAGGCCGCTATCGTACACCGCGCTGCCGAGGTTAGACTTACTCTCCAAGAAACGGCGCTCCAAGTGTAGGCTAGGCTGTAAAACGCACACTCCCATGAGCGTAGCAGTCTGCATGACGATATTGAGAAGTCCTGCCATATGGAGTAAGATTGAGTTCTCCTTCTGGTTGTAGTGTCGCATAAGAAGATTATTGTCTTGCTTGAACCAACCACCCAAAACCACAACCCTAGACCATCTAATCTCCTGAGCGTAAACTAGATGTACATAAAAATGCAATATATACATATCCTAACTGAAAGTACTCCAAAATACGAGAATCTCAACATAGCGAACCCAAAACAGGGTCCCTAATTCCTCAGGAACCCCAATCAGGGCTTTGACTAGGAGCTTTCTATGGCTTTATGGGCCATGGCGAAATTGATCGGCAGGAGGCACCTGACTAAAGGGCTTTTGTTTGAAAGGCGCTGAAGCCCCCAAGCGTACTGCTGCTGAAGGGGGAGTGTGGGAGTCGATCCCCATATGGGCTAGGGCTTGCAGGTCTTGCCGCGGAGTATGTATAACTATATGGATAGCTGCGCAAACAAGGCACATGATGGATGATGTGATTACGACCGGCGCAGTCAAATCCGCAATGCAAAGAAAGCCAGGAAGTACCTCTTGCTCAGTTGACCTAGGTTTCAGAGTTGTGAAAAAAGCTCCTGCAATCCCGTTATAAGTTAGGGTTAGGCTCCAGTAACTCCCCAGCCTTCCCGCCAACGCCTTACACGTTTTATCCCTAGGGTCCCCCACACACTTCCCAACATTCCTTCCTAAAATCCCTCAATTTTGACATCCCCCTTGCCTAGGTTGGCTGTGGGATGTTTGATCAGTTATATTTTATATTTCTTTGCCCCCGCTGATGCTGTAAGCTGTAAGGATCCTATATCCCGATGGCACATGCAGTTCAAAGCGAGTCAGAAGTCAGCCAGACTACATGAAGCCTGCACATGTGACGCATCCCGGCTTTCAGGGCGCGTGCAAAATCGAACGGCGGTGGCGACGCTTTTGAGCCAGTTTGGAGGCATCCGTGCTTGCCTGCTGGCCTGGGACTGCCTGATACATGATCACCATGCTGTGTCACGATTAAGCGTGATCAAAATTACGATGAGTCGTGGTATGCAGCACTCGTATGACTGCCAAAATAAAGCCCGGAAGATCAGCTACATAGCCAACCAAGCAAACCAGCACGTCTTCAGCACGATTGTCAACAAAGACACATTCTTAGTTCCTGACAAAAGAGGACCGCTACGGAATGTCGTGACACGATATGGCTTTCCAAATGCACCACTGTCTTTCTTGGAGACATGCAGGCGAAAGCCTATGTAATTAGGCTCCTATTTCATCAGATAGGGAATGGAGAAACATATCAAAAAGAATATGGACAGTCAACTAGGAACTGGGTCATACCTGCCCCCCAAAACTACGGTCCATAGCATCTTGACACCCATTTTAGTTTGTAGCGCGAACTCCAATCAATCCACCATGTATGCATATACCCCCTATAAGATAATATAACCGCTGTAAAATGCGAGCAACCCATAATCTCCTCCTAAACACTCTTAGAAGAACCCTTATAAACCCCTATATCTCCCGCAAAAATGGGACCCACACTTCGCAGCACCCGCTTTGGATACTTTCAAACAACTCAGGCTTTGGCTTTATAGCGTTAAGCTGCCAACCTTCACTTTAAGGCTTTAAGGGCGCTGTAATCACTTCTCCCGTCCCGCTCACCCGGCTAATTTAATATGAACATTCTCCCTAACATACAATGGTACTACATTGGCCGGGGTGTTGTTGGGGCGGTCTGGGGGGGAGGGGAGATATGACCTAGGGAATTCAGGGCTATATCATATGGGCATTGTGGCTAAGTGCGATGCAGGGGTTCTCCATGAGATTCCAGAGGGGTCATGTTGAGAACGTCCTTGATAGGAAGACCCTTACGGTTCAACACGATACCATACATTCACCCCCGAACAGGGACTTCCAAGTTGCCCTGGAGCAACCTTAAAGAAAGGGTTAGCCAGTAAAGTTTCAAATCCGCACCTCAAACCCCTAAACCCGAAAATGCCTAAATCTATTTTTTGCCTGAAGCCCCATAGGCCTCAGAACCAACAAGATAAACAACGCCTGCACCATGAACTTGAACCCAAAACTCCGGGCAAAACTCCGGGACTTTAAGCCTTGAAAGTCTGAGAGCTTAGCTCTGAAAAACCTATGCCTCATGTCTTCAAAGCCTTTCCTCCAGGGCCCAAGACCATAGGCCCCTTAATCCGGGGGTCCCTATATACCTAGCGCATACTTTATTTTCATTGAAGAAGTGAAGGCTAGGTATTTAGGACCCATACCTCCAACCTTGGAATCCCCCAACCGGTAGCGCTGGGTTATTGTTGTCACGACTTTTTAAGCTTGGGCTGTGTAAGGAACACGCCCATAAAGTTGGTAATAGTATCCCCGCAAGGAACTAGAACCTGGTTCGACTCAGACCCGGAGGTTTGCTGAAGCTGTTGCGGTGGAAGCCTCCTCGCGACTCCACGATTTCAGCCCCCAGGTGCTCTCGGAAGTAGCCTGTGCAGTATGCACTGTATTTAGAGTCTAGGGTTTAGGGATGAGGGTTCCAGGTTCAGGGTTCCGGGTTTGGGGCGTAGGGTTGTAGCCGATAATTTAAGGCCGTGTTTAAGTAGAATAGGGCCATGGGGTATGTTGTAAAGTCAGTAGGAAAGGATGGATCATCTTCTTAATCCTCCAATCCTTATGCTCATCCCCATACCACTATATTCACACGAAACTCGGCATTCATTTCATCATTTTGGTTCTTCGATTTCCGGACTGAGTCAGGCTTCTACATTAGTTCTCAGGTTTTGGGTTCGAGCCGGTTACAGGAGTCAGGACTTAGACTTGAGGGTGTACGGTTTTCTGTTCTTGAAGTATGGGTTGCAACGTAGCTGTTATTCTCGGTGGGCGATGATTCTGCTTTCCGTGACGCTGGCGGGCACTCGGTTTTGATGTACGCATGTTTCGAACTTGAGGTATCGCTACTCACGTCAAGCTCTGAGACGACTTGTGGCAGCAGGAGCCTGTAGGGCCAGTAGCAAATGGAAACCGAAAGAGCCTATAACAGGACAGCAGTCTGGGGTGCGCCTTCAGCAGGTTGTAGGAGAAGGGTGCAAAGCTGACCCCAGACAGCTCCTCGCAAAGACCTCCCTGTTCAAACCGATGCCAGGGCGTGTCCACCATCGCTTGGTCGTTGGTCGGATCCTGAGAGCAATGTACGGGAGAAATGCCAAGCAATCACTTTCTTTCTGAGACGCACATGCCCATGCATGGATGCGGTCCGTTTTCCTCAAGGTGGTGCATGCATTAGCATGATTGCAGAGCTTACGGTGTCTGTCCGTTTGCCAAGGCAACCCTTGACGTGGTAAACAACACGGCAGCATATCAGTTTTTCAACCTCGCTGCACAAGTCGCGCCTCGCCAGAGATTCAAGCGAGTCAGTAGGGAGCGTTGAAGCAACCTAATTGCGGTTTTCAGGTTCCTCTACAGTGCTAGTATTGAGGCAAGTAGCCTCGTGTTGGAATCCAGCGGCTTTCAATCGTTTCCGGTTTTTTCGCACAGCCATGGCAAGGGCTTGGGATCAGCACTTCTGGGCTAAGGACAGAAATTGGGGAGCTTGTAGGACAATTTGAAGGGCCGGCAATGCTTGATACTCGTAGCTACCAGACTTCAGGTACATGGCATGGCTACTTCAACCATTCGTTCCTTAGCTGGTCGCTGGACTTTGGCAAGCCATATGCAAGCCTTCCCGCCCGACTTGCCACAAGACCGTTGCATTCATAGAGCTTCCAGATCCAAAATCTCTTCAGCCCTAACCTATGATGCGAGAAGACACCATGCCGAGCCACCTGAACTTTCTGAAAATGCTTGTTCCTGTACTTCCAGAACCCTCTCCCTATCTCACCTCTCAAGATCGGTCGAGTAAACGAAGGGACGGTGAGTGCAGATGGTGCCACCCATCCATCCTTTGTCGCATGTCTTCAGCCCGACCCATTGCGAGTGCCTGAGGCCGCCGCCAACATCAGGGAGTACCCTCCACAGGCCAGGATTGTGCACAATCATCTTTAGAGCTAGTCTGGTTGGTCTAATTATCAGTAGTATGCTTTGCATGCTAACTGCAAACATAGACACTTAGCAAGTACACGTGTGTAGCTGCGGCAGCGCGGACTCTGTTGCCCCAACAAAGGCTTGAGGTCTAGACAAGGTTTCTCGGATGGGCTCAGAGCCCACTGGACTGCCCACATGGATTTGATGCTTGGATCCGTATCAATATGCTTGCTGTTGTGTATGTCCTTGTGAGAATACACGTGCCAGCGAGGAGCCCTCGCAGCCATCAATTGTCTTGGACATTTTCCTGGGCACTGCATGTCTCCTTCCCTTTGGTTCTTGACGAGAGGGCAGCAGTGCAAATGTTTGCGCAGCCACTTTCAAAGCTGCTGCAGCTGCAGCTGCAGTCCTGCTCTTGCTGCTGCTGCTGCTGCTGCAGTCCTGCTCCTGCTGCTGCGGCGGCTGCGGCTACGACTACGACTACGGCGAAGGCGATGACGACTACCACTACTACTACTAGCACTACCGCCATTACCACCACGATTAGCATGATGAGACTGCAACTGCAAGTACAACAAGCCCTCCTGTGGCTACACCTTCTCAGCCGGCGTGAAGTGGAGTCATGTGGAGTCAACATCTCCGCCACTGCTATCACCACCGTCGCTGCATCTCTGTCACCGCATTACCATCACCAGCATGTTCATAGCATCTAGATTTCAAACCTGATGTAGGCTCCTCCCAAAGCCTAAAGTCCCAAGTCCCATCATCTAGACCTCAAGTGTTGATATGTGGTGCCGGGTTTGGGGAGTTTAAAGCTTGAGCAGAGCTAGAGGCCATCGCAAATTGCTGCTGGGCCTTCAACCGCCTTGGCCAAAAAGAAGTTGCCGCTTGCCTGCCACATGAGTATTCAGTAGCTCTCGGTTGGAGAAAATCCATGAGGAGCAAAAGATAGCAAGAAGCGCTATAACTACGCGAGGTGAAAGGAAGGATGATAGCACAATAATGTCCACCATGACACCCTTGCAAAACAAGGGCAGAAACAATGGTCGTTATCCTCATTATACCGGCAGGTATTTATAGTGCCGGGCAACCGGAGTGCCTCGACACGATAATAATCCTCCGGGTGATGATGCTGCATTACTTTAACTCACCCAAAATCAGTGCAGATCGGGGAGACCATGCAGGGAATCGGTGCTGCTTCGGGCTTCATGGAAGCATGAACGAGGTGTATCAAAAACAGTGATCGCCATGTCAGGCTCCCTAGAACCCGGAGCCCGTTACAAAGGGGAATACAGGTACAGCAACGGGATCCCGATTTTGGGTACACTTTCCAACACACAAAGCTGGCTGGCATCAGAATGAACCCATGGACAGCATGGTTATGTTTGGTTAGATAGTAATGCATGTCGATTCCCTACCAGCTTCCGGGACAAAGGCTCCTGATCCTGGGCATCTGCGCCGGCACTCATCGGCATATCCAAGAGTGTGATACAGGAGAAACACCTAACTGAGTAAGCATGCCTGCGCGGTGTCTGGCAGAGAGGCAGGGTGCCCGGGCCCTGAGAAGTGTGTCTCCTTGTTC
Source organism: Symbiodinium pilosum (assembly GCA_905231905.1). Taxonomy (NCBI): domain Eukaryota; class Dinophyceae; order Suessiales; family Symbiodiniaceae; genus Symbiodinium; species Symbiodinium pilosum. The sequence continues at coordinate 70,546 of CAJNIZ010014014.1, forward strand.
GCAGGGAACACAGGAAAATACATGTGGGCAAAATCAGATTTATTTATAGAAGAGTGTCAAAATTATGGTCCTTTTTCGGGCCCCGTATGGCACTGCCCCGGACACATAGGGCCACCATAACGCCCATGTCGATCCATTCCCGCAGTCCACACCGCAACCTATTCCCTAAACCGAGAACAAGGCCCAATCCTATACTCTATATCCCAAGCCCTGAACTCCCAAACAAAAGAATCGTAGACCCAAAATATCCTAAACCCGAATTGCCTTCGCTGCTTCAAAAAAGATAAAATCCAAACCCGAAGTCTTAAACTCAGAATCCTACACCCTAAATCCTAAACCTCAAACCCAAAACCCTGAATCCTACACCCTGAAATCCCAAACCCTAAATCCTAAACACCAACCTAGAATATCGCAAAGCCCTCCAATCCTAAACCCTAAAGTTCTGAACCCCATAATCCAAAACTCTAAAGCCTAAACTGCGAAAGCCTACATCTTACCCTTAAAGGCCCTAAAGTTCTAAATCTAGAAATCCTAAATCCCAAATTCCGAATTTCTAAACTCCAAGATTCAAACCCTGAACCGCAAAATGCTAAATCCTAGAATCCGAAACTCCAAACCCTAAAATCCAAAGTTCTACACCCTAAAATACGAAGCCCTGGAAACCTAAACCTTAACACTGCAACCCGAGACCCCGAACCCTAAAAACCCTCAGGTCCTAAACCCTGGTATACTCCTACACACCAAAATCCTAAACTCTAAACCCTGACATGCTAAAGCCTAAAACCCAAAACCCTACTTTCTTCAAACTAAGCCCTCAGGTCTGTAACCATAGAATCCTAAACTCTAAGCCCTATATCTATATCTCTACACACTAAACACCTAAAGTCTCAGCCCTAAAAAATAAACCCTAAATGCCTAATCCTTAAATCTTACAACTAAACCATCAAGTACCGAACCCTAAAATCCTACACTCTATGATCGAAAATGCTAAACCCAAAAATCTCAAAGCCTCACACCCTAAAATGCTGAATCCTAAAATGCTAAACCCAATTCTCCTAGACATGCCCTAAACCCTATAATGCTAAATCCTAAGTTCTTAAACTCGAAGCCCCAAAATGCCAAGCCCTCAAGAGCTAAAACCAAAGGTCTGTAAACCCTAAACCCCAAAATGCTGAACCCAATGATTCTAGACCTTAATATTGTAAACTGAAAAACCGTAAAATGTTAAAGCATAAAGTCCTAAGCCCGAAGTTCCCATACTGGAAACCGTTACAATGCTAAACTGTAAGGTCCCAAACCCTAAGTCCCAAACTAAAAAACCTAATCAAACTACGAAATTCTCCAGTCCTAAACCTTAAAATCCTGAACTCACCCTAAGATGCTGAACCCCAACATCCTAAGCCCTATACTCCTAAACCCGAATACCCTAATCTGAATGAACGTAAAATGTTATACACTAGGTTCCTAAACTTCAGACCCTCAAATGCTAAACCCTTCAAAACCTAAACCCAACTGTAAACCAAGGTGTTGGCACACTTCGGCAAAGCCGCAGCCGAAGAGGCCCTGAGGCGGATTGATGAGTTCTCCTGGCAGGAACCTGCTGAAATTGGGGAAGCTGTCAGAGGTTCAGAGGTTTGGGGGGGGGTGAGTTCTGGGGGGGGGGGTTGTTTGAGGGTTTAGGGATTTGCCGTGTTTATGGTTCATGGTTTAGGTGTCTGGAGCTTAGGATTTGAGGTTGGATGTTGCTACTTCGTTCCCTAAAGCGAGCGATATGGAAACCGTGTTCGTGGTACAAGACTCAAGGGACCCTTTTTATGGGTGCAAGCTTGAAAGCTTCGAACACGTGAAGAGCCTGCATGAGGTGAGCCAGCGGTAGTGATTCTCCAGTGGTAGGAAAATGAAATCAAATCACATACGCAATCCCTACCATACCCTAGTCTGCAGTCCATGTTGTTTTGTGCGATTTCTCCATTTGATTCTCCATGGTTGGCAGTTAACTTATCTCTAAATGCCTTGCTTTTGGGGGTCATGGTTTTGTCAATTGCTGGGTGATTTCCCCTGACAGCCACTGACCTTGCTGAGGTCTTATTAAGGGCTGATGGTAAGTCCTACTGCCCACGCAAGGGGAAATGACCTAATCCTACAATCCCAAACCCTAAACCCTTCAACCCTCTTCCTCTGATCTTGCTTAGCGAGGACCGGTCCGGTATCGTCAGCGCGTTGATGAACTCCTCGCCCCAAAGCAGCGTGGAGGCTGGTGGAGTGTTGGCTTGCTGGTTGAAGTAGGGAATGGAGGAATGGATCCCTCCAGTAGCCCCTATAGAATCCCTAACGCAATTTAAATCATAGGTCCAACCCTTATGGCAGTTTCCATTTTCTTTCCCATTTCCGCTGTTTCTACTCAGAACCAGCGAGCTTGGAGCAAAGGGGCCTGACCTGGCCTAACATCAACGGGGACTACAATGGTTCGTTGTTAAGGAACTTGCATTAACTTGCCCTTACAAGGACACTCTTGCGGTAGTTTGTGTTTATCTCTCTCTCTCTCTCTCTCTTGCGGTAACTTATTTCAAGTTCCTTGACATGCAAGATATTGGGAAAGCAAGGCCTGATCAAGACTGATGAGGTTCTTCTGTAGCCACAATTGAGCTAGACACTCGCAACTTGGTGAACAATGGCGAAGAAACTGCCTTGCAACAACATCTACACAGCAATTGTCAAGCTGTGTCGCCCGGCAGGCTCTGCCACAAGGATCCCATAATGGCGAAGCCTAAAGAGGTACCAATATCTTGAACCTAGACTCCTTATAGAAGAAGCATGATATAAAGAGTTCTGATTTTATGAGGACCCCCCTCCGAAAGAAAGGGACCCCTAACGTCTGGAAGCCGTAGGTTTGTTTTATTTAGGCCCTGACAGTAGTGAAGGAGGTGGCCGACACCCTTGCAAGAAAGGCTTACCCAAGGTAAAAGTTGGACATAGTTTAGGGCTTCGGGTTGTTTTTCACTCGATTAACAAAACCCATTAGCTTACGGGTTCTTAGTACCGAATGAGGGAATATAATGCCTCTATATAGTATTTTCCCTTATTCCCTCTTAGGAACCAGTAAGATAAGCAATAGTTTTAGCTTCATAATCAATCATATATCCCAATGAAGGACCAGTGCTGCTGGCGAGAAGGGAATGAACGAATGGGGTACAGCGACTATTTTGACAGGTGACATAGTCCGTGCCACCACCAACAACAAGAAGCTGCATTTCCGAAAATCAGGCCTCCACAATAAAGGCCACCATCCTAGTTTGAGGGAACCCTGCATGTACGCAAACCCCCCTTCAAAAATGAGACGCACGCTAAATCCGAGACCTTCTGTGGAAACCCTTGACTTACTGGCTCTTAGTAGGGAACAAGGGAAGACGTTGTAGGGATTATATAGGGAGTATATTCCCTTCTTCCCTCCCTAAAGCCCTAAACACTCATTATATACCCTATTAGAACCCCAATATACTACAGTAGTTTCCATTTTCTGTTCCATTATCCCTGTATAACCATGTATAACCCCAACATATACCTCATAATCCTTATATAATCCTTATATACCCCTATAATCCCTGTAGCTTCCATTTTTCATAATTCCCTATATAACCCAATATAGCCCCAATATTACCCCAATGGGTCCTAAATTATCCATGGTATACCCTACAAAATCCCCTGAATCCCAACCAGTAAGTAGAAGGGGAGACAGGATATACCCTATCATACCCCCAATATACTACAGAAGTTTCCATTTTTTCCATTATTCCCATTATTCCCTATATAACCCAATATAGCCCCAGTAAGTAGAAGGGGAGACAGGTGCAAAGGCTGGCGAGGGAGGTGGTTCTGCGGGCCAGCCTGGAGCTTTGAAGCTTTCATGGTTTTTGGGGGGGTTGGGGTTCTGGGGGTTTAGGGGTTTGTGGTTTAGGGATTTAGGGTTTAGGGTTTAGGAATTTAAGGTTTAGGGGTTTGGGTTTAGGGATTTGGGGAGTTTATATACTTTGCGGGTCGGGAGCCTAGATGGGATTCTAGGGTTTGGGATTTGGGGCCCTATAATTTGCCCAGACCCGCAGATCCAAAGATCCATTCTTTGCACATAGGTTTCGTTTATCAAAGCGGGGGTGGGGACGGGCCCGGAGCAAAAAAGCAGGAGCCTCAACATTTATTGGTATTTAGTAGTGCTGTTCTGTGGGAACTTCATACCTAAATATAGGCTACCCAGAGATTATGTAGGAGTTCTTTAACATGGAGTGGGACTTGAGGTTTTGTTTAGGTTTGATCCCTAGTTGCTTGAGAGATCTTGGCAGCATTGGAACCAAGAGCTTCTACAAAGCGGCTTAGACATCCTCGCAATCAGATGAATATCCGAGATCGAAAGTGCTATGTGTTTGGGTTGAACCTTAGCTTCCGTTCCTATGACTCATAATCAACGAAGCCCAAGTCGTAAGGCGGGCACTGAATAACCCCCAAGCCCCAAAGAGCTTTGGCTGATGACCGCCCACCGCACTTCAGTACCTTTCACCGTGGCATTCTGATTTATTGGATGAAACTTTCCATCAGTGGGCTGCAGTTGAGGTTCTCTCAAGGGGGTGAAATGCCCACTCCAGCGCCGCAATCTACCTAGTGCTAGTACTTTGTGTTTGTTGCAGGTTTAGGGTTTAAAGCCTTGGGGCGCGAAAGGACTACCGTACGTCACGAAGGCGCCTCATACGAATACGTGCCACCCCCAAGGCGGACAGTGCACGCAAATTGGCACACAAGCTCTGCCACCAGGCTGCACCTATGTTGGTGAGAGGGATTTTGAGGAGCTAGTTGTTCATGGGGCTCAATTTTAAAAGAGGTATTTCAACAGGGGGTTTAGTTGCCAACATGGAGCTACTCGTATGAAGTGTACTGGGGATTACAAGGTTGAAGTATGGGAAGTTCTCACAGTTGGTGGTTCCTTTTGTGGAGGCTAGTTGTGTGCACAGTGTCCCAGATCCCAGGCCGCATAGAAGGCCAGACTCTTGATAAACAAGACAGAGATTTGTATTGAGGTGCTTTGTCGATGTCAGGCAGAGGCCTGAATTCAGCTACCCTTTGCTGCAACAGCATCCCCCACATCATCGTCGACTCGATTCCAAGTTGCCCAAAAATGATCCGTATGAACGCGAGATGATAACCGTATTGATGATGATGATGATGATGATGATGTCAACAATCTAAAGGTCAACACAGCCTGGCGAGTGTGAATGCTGCTAGGAGCCAATGACCTTCAAAATTCTAGCCTGTTGGGGAGTTGGCCATGATAGAGTCATAGATTAGTTGAGTCTGTTGCCGCTGGCCTAATCTTCCCTGTCCAAACTTAATTCGAAGCCCAGAAAGAGAAACCCCAGAAGGGTAGCAATGGTAATCAGTTCCCTGCGCTCAGGTTGAACATCGCTTTGTCCGCCGTGCGTTTGAAGCTTGACTTGGAGGCATGGTCTAAGGACGTAGATCTGAGCTAGATGCGCCTTGGGGACCCTCATGTGGTCCTATGTGCCGAGGGTGTTTTGTGTTGTTTTGTTTGCCAAGGTGTTGGTCATGTAGGCCTTTCGAAATTATCGGCCTCAGAAAAAATCTGAATGCTCTCTCGTCTGGGTTATTGCTTTTCAGATGATTGCTTTGACGCTGCTGTTCCTTCCTGAAGATTGTGGAGTTTCATACAGGTTTCTCAGAGGAGGTCAATTCGGGGGTCTGTATCATGGAGATCCTGTTGGAGAGGGACCGGCACAGCCACGTGACATGAGGCAGTTCCGACATATCTTCATTATCATCCCTCCATGTTCAGGTGCAGAGTCTATCTCCGGACAGAATCTTCTAGGGCCCCCAAGGCTCGAACCCCTGAAAGAGATGGCAGGTCATGAAGCCTTTGGCGCATGGAATTGGACAAGCGTTCGCTGGCCGCATGCACAGCCGCGGCGCCAGTGAAAGGGGGCGATTACTGAAGGATGCTTCGAAAGGAGGAACCCCGCCAATGAATGATATTCTCCCACTATAATACCTCGATAGAATAGCATTATGGTACTGGGACTATTTGTAAGGGGATGAGGTCAGGGGAATTTTGTTCTAGCATGAGTTTGAACTGTATCCCGCACCCCTTCTGTAGTGTTGAGGGTTTGCGGTTCATCGTCAAGGTTTGGCGAGGACAGAACAAACCCTGATTGTGTTCTGGAGAGCAAAAGTTGGAACGCTTACTTGATGGCTTCAGCGCAATACCCTGGACGCCAAACCCTACACCCAAAACCCAAAAGCACGAAGGAACCGTATTGCCAAGCAGGGCTAGCTTCAAGCACCGTAGCCAGGACGACGGATAGCAGATGCTGGAAGATGGCTTTACGAAACCTACTCGACACCCCCTTCCAACCTTCCCAAAACAAGCCCCAAACATGGCCTAAATAGGCTATCTTTGGGACCTATGTTGGATGAAGGGTGGTGTGGTATAGAGTACAGGGTTTCACGCTTGTTTTTCTGGGCAAATCTGAGCAACTCGCGCCCCCCAGCTCTTCACGGATAATTTAGGTTTACATAGGGGTTATATTGGGATAAGGCAAAATGAAATGGAAACCATTATCATATAATAGGGCATATGAGAGGGTATCTTATAATATCATATATTACGGATAATTTAGGACCCATTGGGGTAATATTGGGGCTATATTGGGGTTAAATAAGGAATAACGGCAAAGAAAATGGAAACTGCTACATTTTAACAGGGTATATATTGGGGTTATATGGGGAGAATGGAAAAGAAAATGGAAACTATTATAATGGGGTTATGTAAGGTTTTCGGGTGTAGAGGTTAGGACCCCGCCCAATAGCGGTGAACAAACGTGCTACGGGCAACCATATTAGGATCCCTCCGTGTTCCTATGGTATCACTGGGGTTGGGTGGGGCCCTGAACCTCAGGGATAACCGACGGCCTTCCGTAGCATTTGAAGCTCTTGTGTTCGCTCAATTTAGAAGGGATGGCGATGTAGATTTCAAGAAGAAATCCCCAGGCAGAGGCAAGCGGGCCTTTCAGGCACGCATTGATACAGCGTGGAATTGTTTTTGATAAAGAATTTTGTGTCGATAATGAAGTTTCCTCGCAGCCTGGAGGTAATGAATAGCTTCCAGTTTTCGGCGCACCCTTGGTTTGGGTCGCTCGGAATTAGTATGCGGCTGCGTGGAATTCTAGACCAGTCAGTTCCCAAGACATAGGCAACTTCGTACAGAATGTTCTGCGGCATTGCCAACTGAGGCCTTAACGAGATCGATTTACGACAATGGGAGGAAGTACAGCGCTACTGTGGCATCGCAGGCCGGTTCAGCAAAGTAGCAGTAGCAGTAGCAGGGCTGGTAGTCCCCGGATGGGCCCGAGTTGCACTCGGGGGTTTCGAAAATTGGGGTTCCTTTTGGGGTGCACGATGCCTTAGAAGTCATGGCCTTTATGCATGGGAGGATGCTAGGAATGGCACTGTATGAGGGTTTTACTTGCGGGCTGCTAGTGGGGAATGGAGGACTGGATGCCTACAGTAGTTATGAGTTATGTAATCTTCTATAGCAGTTTTCGTTGCCTTTTCTATTCCGTCACTCCTTACTCGCACTAGCAGCCAGAAAGCCAACCTCAAGCAAGCCCTTCCCCCCGGTTGTCCATTTCATATGCCATATGCTGTTCCAGTTTCATTCTTCATTCGCCAGCCCTCAACCCTAAAGCCTTTAGCCCTAATCTCTAAACCCACATTCCAAAGCCCAAGTAACACCGTCCCTACTTACAGCAGGCAAGTATGGGGCTGGCGCAGACCTTGAGATGACCACGGGGCAGACAGTTGAAATGCCCTGCCCACAAAAGCTAAATAGCATCAACCTAGCAGGGGGACTTTATCCGGCTTACATAGGGGGTATGTAGGCAGATATTTATATGTATACATTTTTGTTTTACAACATACGTTATCCAAACTAACATGGAAGCCCTTTTCAAAGGACAGTAGTCTACAAGGGGTCACTCTTCAGGTCTGGGGAAGGGTATCACCTAATTTCGAACTTCCCACTCCCCAGCGTGTTTAAGCTGGAGGGTGAAGGGCCCCTATTGCTGGGTGAGATCCATTTCTTCAAGCTCTGCCACCCGTAAGCTTTAGAGGTACAGCTTCAGTTGGAAAGTTTTCCACTCAAGATTTCAGATGCGGCTCAAGGGGCCTCGCCCCCAAACCCTACAACCCAAACCCACACTAAGCCCCTTTCCTTGCGTTGCAAGATCTTGCGAGTTCAGGCCCTATCGTAGCAAAGGGCGGGCGCGAAGTGAAGGGCGGGCGCGGCCGACGCTGGAAAGGATGAGCTCCAAAAGATATCGGGTTGAATTAGGGTTTAGGGATGTTTAGGGTTTAGACTAGACTCAGGATTGTTTGCGATTTCTGGATGTGAGGAGGGGGAAAGCTATACCCTATTGACCCCATGGGTGCCCAAATGTCATGCAATTTTGGCAACATCCCATAAGACTAGTAATCCTGTAGCTTGGTTCTGAAGCTGGGTATCAGACGGACTTGTGGCAGCATCGAAGCTTTGATTAGTTTCTCTTGGGTCATCACCTGGAGCACAGAACTTCCATGCGAGGCCCATGGAAGCTAGGTACGGATGATGAACAAAATCCTGGATTGCCCCATTACATACAACCTCGAAAATCATGCTGCTATGTATACTCAGGGTTATGCAGGATTTTGTCCATCAACAGTAGGAAAGACTCATTCCACGAGCTTTTACAGAGACCTGAACAAGGGCTAGAATCGTAGAAGCACCGTTTGCGCCCTGCATGGCCAGCAAAATGCTGCAGAAACCTAGAGACTCTGGCTACAGTCAGCCTTAGTTGCGTTTGAGCCTCACGGCCAGTAAGCCATACGGCATTTGTGTTCTTATTTCTTCTGCTATCATAGTCCGTAACATTCCTCCTGACGCTCTTCGTCCACCTCCCTCTACCATCCTCTACCACCACCACGATTACCACCACTGCTACTGCTTTACCATTATCTGCACTGTCATGCGCTATCACCCACTCTTACTACTCCTGGTCCTGCTACATTGCTGCTGATAGTAGTTATGACTAGTGCTCCTGCACCCGGTGGTACTGTATATCAATGGCAAAAGTTAGAGAGGAAGGCTGTGGGGCCCGCAGAAATAACAATGAGAAGAATAGTAGTACACCAAGAAAGACGGCAACGATCAGAACAACAACAAGGACGGTGACGACAAGGCCTACGACAAGGACTTGTATTGGCTTCTAGCAATGCTTACGTCATTCGTGCCTGAACATCATGGCGGGAACTCCAGCCAAAATGGCGGTCAGAGCAGGAATTGCCACGGAACAACCAAGAACAAAACCACAACAACAGCTTGCAGGACGGTTTGGAGTTCAATTGTGCCCGCCACATCCCTTCCCCGACCTCGTGCCCCTCCCCTCCCCCCATACCCCAGCCACTGGACCTCAAAGGTCTAAAATGATTTCTCAAAACTCACAGTTGGCAGGGTGAGCGCCTGCTAGGACAACTGCTGCTCCTTATCCTTCTCATTAAGAGAATATTTCCGGAAAAGAAATACACGCGCATGTATGTCTATGTATATCCATGTTACACTTATACACACGGATGCGTGTAGATAAGCTTGGCTAGGTGGCTTGCCATTGGGGCCAGGGATACACTCCCTGACTTTTAGATTGGGTGCTGCATCTCATCTCCGCCTGTGCTGCTGTTATCACTTGGCCAAGCCTGTCTGACTCAAAAGGGTGGCATGACCGGACTTGCTCAGTGCCAATTCTGGCCGCCCCAGCGGTCTGTTGTAGTTTTAGCATGTGTTATGGATGTGTCTGCCGCCCGACTTGGTCAAGTTCCCTAGGTTATCGAAGTACTGGTGCGATGCACTTTGCATGAATGTAAATTCAAAGACCCCTCGTAGTATGCAGAGTAAGCAGCCACCCGCAGTTTGCATGGCAGATTCGCCTTGCTTGCTGACTGAGATTCCAGTCCTGCCTGCTCCTGTGGGTGGCCAAATGCATGTTATGCAAGCCGCACCTGCAAATCTTGCAGTGCGCAGAAGGCACGGCAGACCAATTTGGGCGCTTTCCAAAGGAGGCAGTCACTTGTATTGTAATTGTTCATGCTATCTAGGCCATATGTACTTAGCAATGTTTTGGGTGGCTCTAGTGATGATGGTCTTGGTGGTGCTTGAGTACTGTTAAGAGTTCTGGTGTTGCAAGTCCTATTGACCCCCAAATTGGGAAGCAAGCGATCTGCTCCAATCAATATTCTTGCTACTCAAATGAGCAACTGCGCCCAGAGTGCTTTCACAGTGCCGTGTCCGTTGTTTGGCCAGGAGATGCGCGTATGGAGCTAAAACCATGGCAAAGCAGTCCAGCCATGTTGGAAATGCATTTGAATGGGTTATGCTGTGATTTCCCCTTTGTATTGGGGCTGAACGACTTCACCGGGAGTACGTATTTTGATCTGGGGTTTGGTGCTGTAGCCTCTCGGGTATGACGTTTCTGGAGCTCCGTACAGGGACGTGTTCATCGTCGCTCCTTGATAGGCTGTAGGCGTGCCACGGCCTGGCAAGGTCCATCGGCTTAACTTCTTCATGCTTTGGTCATGTCACGTCTGCCGGACTGATGATCAGGCCCCATACGCGTTTCTACGAGCGTACCTGCTCCGAGCAGGCTGCTCAGTAGCAAATTGAGCTCGCATCCTTGCGGACTATGCCTAGGCCGAGGCCCAGGCGAGTCATGGGAACGTACCAGCCCCTTTGCAGGACCTCCCAAGCCAGGCACCACTGGCCCGACCAGGCCTCATCGGAGAAGTGATTTGGGGGCAGGGAGTTTCCTGCAGGTGGTGGTTAACATTTCCATCAGCAAGGACTCGCTTCTGCAAGCCCTCCGGGATAGTAGCTCTACACTCCTTCTGAAGGGTTCAAGGAGGCAAGGCCTATTATCAAGTCTGAGTTTTCAAAGCATAGCCGACATGGGACGTCTCAAGACTCTAGGTATCCTCAAGCGCATCTTATCGTCCAGGGTAGCTCTATTTACAAAAATCCATCTCCATATTGCGCACGGGCATCGGTTGGCGCGGTGGAGAGTAAACGTTGTGATCGCACTTTTGGAGGTCCGGACATTTTGCAGGGTACCATCTCAGCAAAACAGTTTGCGAGTCACCTTTGAGATCGTACAGATTTTGGAGGAAAAGGCAGTTGCGGCGGCGGCGGCGGTGGTGTGTGCCATGGCATTTTCAGTGCAGCTGGGAAGTAAGCCATTCGCAATTCAGACCTGCGCATCTTGCGCCAGCGGCCTCTAGCCTCGTTCCTTTTCGGCAACCTGGTGATACGGGTTCTGCCGTCTCCGCGGTCTTCGAGCAGTCCTTCACACTTCGCTGTCATCGACGTGTTTGTCGGAAGCATTCTCGTTATGATCACCACCACTTGCATCATCGTGATCATCCACAGCCGCCACCATGATGTTCACTGTCATTTGCAGGACCATGATGATACGGTGGTCATATCTTCATCTTTGTCACCATCAGCGCCATCATGGAGGATAAAAACCCACGCGTGCCAGTTTTTCTGGAAAGTGGAAGGCCGGATTACGGATTCATCGATTCTGGGTGAACTCCGAGGGGTTCAGGGTTCAAAAAAATAGCGCAGCATTTCGTCCATCAGCAGGCCCTGAAAACTTAAATCGCAACCATATACCCGTGAACCCTCAAACAGCTTGCCTTCCTGTGCTGTATTACAGGAGGTTAAATGATTAGCAATTCTATTCTTTTCTGAAGGTAGAATTAGGGTACCTCAGTTCGAGCTAAAACAAAATGTGCTTGGAAAGCATTCAGGCTCCTACGTACATTATTTCTGCAAGGTGTTTTACACATATGCATCGTCTGCATGAGTTATACCTGAGTCCCCTGCTAGGGCTCTCTGAAGGTTTGAATGGCATGAAAGGAATATTTGACATGCATCACAGCTGTCTTGCGGTAGTCCAGCCGCATTGTTAGGCACTTTCTTGTAAGACAGATTCATTTGGTGCTCATGGAGAAGGCCCCTCGCGATCTGGGGGGCAGGAGGGCTTGCAAGAGATTTGAAATCCAACGTCGGATGCGGCCACCTGTCCCGACCAAGACCTGTAATAGCGCCTTGCAGGGTTTAGGCTTTAATGGCTTTAGGATTTCAGGTTTAGGGGTTGGGGTTCATGGTCCTGTGTCACTATTCAGTTCAAGATTTTCTGAGAATTTTTCAGGACATCCTGCCACAAGAGGGGTGGAGCCCTGGACTTCCCTCATGGTACATGGAGAGTTTAGGATATTTGGCCCCAGGTTGCCAGGGACATTGTAATGCAGAGAACATTGCGGGCTATCAAGATTCAGCGTATCCCTTCCCCCTAATATTGAAGTGCCCGATCGCTAATTTCAAATGTTGTCTCTAAGAGCCCAGTTGGGTTACACACTATATTCGGGGTACGGGGCGCTGAATATTAGCAGGAACATGCGTCTGCAGGAAGACCTTGTGTTTGAATAGACAGGGTTGGGTTACTGTGGGCATGTAATGGGAAGGGGTAGCATCCAGAGAGCAAGTGTCTCAGGTATGGTTTGAGGTTATTTAGTGGAATGGAACGATGGATGCTCCTAGTAGTCCCAATACAACCCTTTATAGAATCGATAGGAGTTTCCATGTTGGCCATCTGAACCTTTTCAGGCCCTAATTACTAGCTTCTACTTTCTTCGATGCCTTCATTCCCTACTTGCCACCTTTGAGTGTTGGGCGTTTGCTGGATCAAAAGCAGACACCCCCTAAATATGCTGTAATGTATTGTGATGGAAAAGTCATTAGAAGGTATTGTGGTCGATCCAATTTTTCAAATTCAGACCACCTTTCCTGGGAATTGTCGTCATCAACACGCTTTTGTTTGAGCCTTCTCAACTTCTCGTTTAGCATCTTAATATCTGGGATACTTGCAAGAGTGCACGCAGAGGAATGTGGTAAGGACGATTGGACCCCCTCTGTCCAATGCAGAGCGGGATTCTGCGGGAGCTTTCTTAATTGGAAGATCAGAATAACAGCCTGAAACCCTAAGACTGTACACAGTCTACTGTTGTGCACAGTCTACCGTTGCAGGCTTATTGCTCACGTGTCTTGTCTGCTGCCAGTGGAGGGTACGGCTTGGCTTGCTACGTTGTAGGAACAATGTTGTTTGTCATGGTCTCTGTAACTCGGATACCTCGCAAAATTGTGCTTGTCTTGGTGGGTTGTCCTTGTGGACAAGGTCCGGCTGTTTCTGGGCATACTGGGTATAAGTCGGACAGACGTTGTTGAAGATCATGGCCACCCATTAGGTAAGCTTCCTACCCAGCGGATCTCAAAGCGGAAATTGCCTGCACATGACGGACGGGGCAGAGTAGAATTCACTAGGCAGCTTGAGCTGGGCTGCTACCTTCAGACAAGTTCCGCTGCGCATAAGCAACCTCCCTGCTTCACTTTCTAATTCTGCCACGTGCCAAGGTTATGGTGCGTTTGACAGCCAACGATTGTCCCATGCATGCAACAGAACTTGTCCAGCCTGCGAGAATCAGAGCTTGTTCTATTAAAGGCTTACTTGTTGCAGGCATGTGAAGTATGCCATGCCCTGCAGCCAAAAGCGCTGAATTTCTGCGACCTTTGCTTCTCACGCCAAGATCGCTATATCTACGCTTCTTGACAAGATTCCAGCGCAATCGACAGAAAAGGATTCGCTTTGCCTATATCAACCTTCTTACGGACTGTTACTGGGTGCGGTGCAGTACCTAATACAGAACCACTCGCCAACAGAGCAGGCCCGCCTTTCGGGCTTCAGGGATTAAGTAACCAGATGGAACAAGCATGGAACATGACATGGAAACCAAATACTACATACGGCTTAGGGGTTAAGGAGTTTGGGGCTCTGGCAGCTTTCTCAAACTTAACTCTATAGGATCCTTAATCAGGAATCAGGACCCCATGGTTGCTTTGTGATCCCTGCTTCCAGAAACCCCGCCTCCTTCGCCAACCGTTGGATCTATAGGGCTCCTGGAACCTCATGGCTAAAGCAAACACCTAAACTTCTAAACACGATGTGAGTAAATACTATCTTTTTGACGATACTATAAACCCCAGTACCGAGTAAGATTATGTCCTCCTTTCAGGATGGGAAAAACATAGTGTGACTTGGTGCAACCCCAAAAACGCTACTCATGCGATACAGCGGCTTCCTCGCTCTTATCCATTTGATTCTCCATTATTCCCTCAAGGCCTCACTTAGACTTGGAATCGCCAGCTTAAATCCCACAGTCGGCCCTGGCAGATGTTTGGCTTCAGATGTGGCCGTAAGTCCTTGCTCAGCAGATTTTGCAAGCTGCTGAGGCTTAAAGGGGTAAAGATGTTGAGGCGACGCTTGGGCAAGACAAAGAGCAGGCGGCAAAGCGTGTAATCAGGCCACTACAAGAGCAACTGATATCCCAAATTCAACAAAAACGGCTTCACGGCTTCACGGCTTCAATGGGATATCGTAAAGGACATGTCTGGCGGTCAGGCTACAGCGGTCAAGAGAAGGCTGCGCAAACTCACGGCCAACACTACTCAGGCAACTTAAGTGCAATATGGCTCTATGACGATGAGGAGCCTTCTGGCGCTGGGGTGGCTCAGGCTGCGCATCGCTACATATGGTCCATCTGGGAAAAGATTATTAACCGGCTGGCGGGCAAGTCCACCTTTTGGCAGTCTGCTTATTTGAAGTTGTGAAATGTTTTGAAGCTACGTCCATCAGGGAAAGGAGGCTAGCTGGCATGGACATGTTGAACTATGCGCCGCCCTCACCTTTCAATGTCTGCAAATGTGAAGTTCATGGTTGTCCAGTGTTGTACATTTTGCTGCAAAATCATGATTCGTCTGAGGAATCAGACGGCTCACGATGATCCAAACGTCCGTGTTTGACGTATCCTGACCACTACGGAAATAAAGGAGAATCAAATGGACCATAAAATGAAAATGGAACCACTATATTACATAGGGTTTAGGACTTTAGGTGTCCTTGCCAGTCATGAAATTGCGAGCAGCTTGGAAATTAGAACGGAAGACTCCAAAGCGGGCAATGACCCGGGGTGGACATCTGCACTGGCTTTCGTGTTCTTGTGAGTGACAACGAGGTCTGCAAAGGATGCGTTGATCTTGTCACATATGCCTGAAACAAATTTCCGAACCCAGCCCGTGGTGGTGCCCGAGAAAACACGCATAGCCCACAGTTTTTGTTCACCGCTGCTATGTCGGCGTTTGCACGTATTCGAAACATGACCATGTCTGTGGGAGCTCATGATGGCTTGGTGTTGCGAAATCGCCTGCCACCAGAAGAAACAAGGGGTGACAGCTTAGTTGCGTATCAGTCATTTATCTATCATTTTATCACGCATTTATCAGTATTGTTTTATCGTTTGTTTGTTTCTCTGTCATCAAGTCAGTGCCATACTCTGAGGTTAGCTATCATCTGGGCTATCATTATCTTATCATGGTTGTAGTGGCCTGCTCCGGTTAACTTGGGTCTTGAGTAGGTCGGTCTTACAGATGACACTAATAGCAGGCAGTCTTGATGGGCTGCTATCATGCTTTGTATTTGCTATAGTCATTGTATCGGTGTTTTGATCGTTTTTTTCTCATTGTGTTTTTCATTTGAGCTGTGGGGAGGCTCCGGGAGATCCCCAAGAAACCTGGACAGCACTTGTGCTGGACTGCTATCAATTTGTTATCGTTTGTTGAACGTTTTTTGCTTTGACTCTGTTTGTTTATCGTTTTGATCCTATCCTCTCTTTTTTTTTCGTTTCTTTTTTCATAATTTGAGGAGCAACCGTGGATTCGGGGTATCGTTTTTAGTATCATTCTGGGAATGGCTCGGGTTTGGGGTCCAAGGCCAACCTGGAAACATATTTGACCCTTCTCTGCCTCCTCGCCCTGTCCTCTGTTCAACTAACCCACGATCTGTGGCAACGCGGGAAACCCCCGATCCAGATAGAAAAATGAAATGAACAAAGTTATAGAAAATGATAACCCCAAGTGATAAGGAAATGATAGCAAGTATATTTGTGACCCCAGCCTGTACGGCAACAAATATCTTAATGCAAGAAGATGAATAGCAGCAGATGATAAACACCTGAACAGAAGCTCTACATGAAGTTGTCATGTCCAAATGTTCTTGAAGATTTTTAATGCCAAGTATGCAATTCTTGCTTCTAACAGGAGTTTCTGATAAAGATGTAATTTAATCTATCGTTGAAGCCTTATTTGATAATTTTACTGGCGTGCTTATGCCAGCTTCAATGAAGGCTGTCAGGACAGCTTCAAGCAGAATCTTGCAATACATTACACAGGCTTTCATTCAATACCTTGAGGTCTAAACAGAAACCTAAGTGGGAAGTGCCAACTGATGATGGCGCTGATTGAGTTCATGATCAAAAAGAAGATGATGATGATGCTGGTGATGATCACTGGTTCAGCGCGTTGTCGGAACATCCGTCGTCTAGCTTTGACATGGTTGCATCCTTGCATCCAGGTTATGCTCCGCAATGGTGGCATCCCCGGCAGTGGTTTTTCGCTGTACGCCCGCGACTTGCCCAAAATCCTGATATGCAGACCCGCAGCTACACTTAGCACAGGGGCACGCCAGGCCAAGTGTCCCGGGATGTAAGATGCGCTGAAGAAGCGGCAAAAAATACTTGCTGTGTGCTTTGAGACCTTAGGTGAGCAAATTGCACAAAGAGGCACAGGGAGTCATTGCTCCAGCAGCAACTGGCAAGGAAGCTAGAAGCTAGAGCCTGCGCAGCCCTTCAGCAACAGCCAACATGGCCTACACATGAACGCTATTTCGGATAATGATAGCAGCATTTGAATGTTTAATTTTGGAAGTACCGGAGATGTATTCTCGCGTGAAGCAATCAGGCATGATGCGACATGAACACGAAGCTTGCCTCCCGCAGATGTGTTTCGAAAAGGGCTCCCGCTCTACCGAAGCTGCGGGGTCTCAAGGCACACTACCCTACGAAGACAACCAATAGCAACAGGTTGTACACATCCTGCACCGTTTTGGGCGGGGCCAGCCTCCCCACAGCCCTGAGGCGGGGCGGGCCCCTCGGGATCCTGAAACGCAGCTTGCTGCCGGGCGTTGGGCGCCATTAGTGTTAGCCAGCAACTCATGGAGCCTTCGCGGCCCCCCATCAATACAATTCCGCCCGAGGGCCGCCACGGATAGCAATGCCGCCCCAGCGCGCGACCGAAGTGGTTGTGCCACGGATCACACGGGCTCATGGCAATGCCCAAGGTGCAACATAAATTTGTGCCAGTATTTCCAACTTTTTTCCTAGTAAACCGCGGTTGTAGTATAACGTGCTATGGCATACCACGGCGATGGTATACCACGGCCATGTTGCACCACAATACATGCTAAGGCCTTTTCTTATGCAGAAGATATGTCTAACGTGTTTCTGGTCCGGTGGTATAATTACCATGTATTGGCGGGCAACCATGTGATGTACGACATGCCGTTGGCATATATTTGGCAAAATGCGGGTCACGGCCAAGGCAATGGTATACCACAAGCGGTTTTTTAGATTTTTCGTGCCGCGCTGCATCAGCAACATATCGGTATCCTGCTGAGCAATCGGTCCTGGCACCGTGCACGCGCGGCCCAGCGCGGTGTGACTGACCGCGTGCTGGACGGCTGCTGACAACAGGCTACGCCAGCGCCTCATGAAGCCAAGGCAGGAAGGCAGGCGGGGTCTTTATGAATTCTAGTGCGAGCCCAGTATACAGCGCACCATGTAACAACAAAAGAACACTAGAGTTCAGGCGCGGGCTTACCAGCAGCAGCAGCAGCAGCAGCAGCAGCAGACCACGACTAGAAAACGTCTGCAAATATACGATTACAGAAACCGTGGTTCCTCTCGAGCAACCAGGCTATCTGCGACCCGTCTGAAGCTTTGTTCGGTGAAAGCCTAACCAGCAAATCGTTCCGATTTTATGCCACGGATTCTAATTCCCCTATGGCCACCTTTGGCAGGGGTCATACACTTGCATACCGCTCCTCCGGCTTGGCCGTTGCGCAAACACACGGCGGCGGCCTTGTTGAAAAGTCAGGGAGCGCATTGCCTGATAATGGGCAAGTCGCCATCAACCGCAACGGTCACAACAAATTGCAAGGCTTTCTGCAAAGGAGCGCTCGGCCGCGAACCGGCGTTCAAGCTGGAGCCTGCAGAATTTCGGATCTTTCCTGCCTTGCCATCCTGGCCTGCGGACGGGGGCATGCCTTTCTGGGGTGGCGTTCAACTAGCCGTTGATACAACGCATGTGCCCGCCCTCACTGCAGCAGCAGGTGCCCCGTGACGTCACGCTCGCAATTGCACCGGCTGCACTCCGTCTCGCCCGCCAAGCTTACGTCCCCGAGTGAGTTGTCCTCGG
This sequence comes from Symbiodinium pilosum, assembly GCA_905231905.1. Lineage (NCBI taxonomy): Eukaryota > Dinophyceae > Suessiales > Symbiodiniaceae > Symbiodinium > Symbiodinium pilosum. The sequence goes on from CAJNIZ010014014.1 coordinate 89,051, forward strand.
CATTGAGTGTGCCGGCCGCTGGAGGTCGGAGGCCGCTTCCTTTGTTCGCCTCCTCTCCCCCTTCAGGGCACGCGCTGCACCAACGTCATCGCGCGCTGCTTGCACCTCCTCGTACGTCCTCCGCTGGTCTTGCATGTCCCTGCGCCCGTGCCACAGCCAATGTTGACGGCAAATCGCCGCTCATCAGCGATCCATTCGCCGACGCTATGGAGGCGCCGCCCTTGGCCGAAGCCAGTCGTCGCGTGAGCGCATGTGGCCGTGGAGTTGGGCCACGGGTCACGGCAACGAGCTTGGACGTGGATTGGCCCAGCGTGTGGCTTTGGACTTGGCGTCCATTCGCCTTTGCGCCGCGAGAACTCCGTCGCGAAAAGTTTTGGAGAAAAAATGATTTACTTTTCCCGGCTTCCGCTGGCTCCGCGGCTTGGTCGCCATGCCCAGAATTCGCCTTGCAAAACATATCATATCAATGATTCTGCATAGGAATCACGGCGTCCGGCCGTTTGCCAGAGCCGGAGGAGGGGCTGCTGACGGCTGTTCCCCAAATAAATCCGACCGGACACCTTTCGGCTGCCAACAAAGCGTGTCCAAAAGGAAGGGCAGTGAGCCTGATTTTGTTGTGCGAAGCCCGCTCTCTCATCATGGAATGTAGCGGTCACATTCTTTTGGGCCACGGGGCATTAAAAATTGCTTATCTGCGGGGTAGGATTGCGGCCCCAACATGCCCGTGAAATTTAATGAAGCAACGGCATTTGCTCCTACATCTCAAGGTGCCCTACAACATCGTTTTCTTTACTCGGTTTGTGTCGCCTTGTGCGTGCTGCTGTTTGCCACGAGCTTTTGAGAGTTTGGTTGTTCGCTGGACAGCGTCCTGGTCGGTGGGAGGCGGAGTCACTGTGAGTTTGTCCAATTTTCTTCAATTTTCCATAGGGTCCAGGCCCCTTTCTGGAAAACTGCTGGGCGGCCAAAAATAGGTCTGGGAAGGCATGTTTCCGGATGCCAAACGAAACTGAAAACGTACACACGTTCGCACTCCACTTGGCCGCGCCGCCATCTGCTGAGATAAGGATCCCAACCCCCCAACGTTTATTTTTCAGGAGGTGGGTCTGGATCAGCGGTCCCCTCGTTGCCCTTCACCCCCATCACAGCGGGGGAATTGTTCGGCGAAATGAAAAAAAAAACAAGGACGCACCATCGTCAAACATGAACACATGTGTGACAATGGTAGAAACGTGCGAAAGAACATAAAATCCGAAAGTGCTAGGTCAAAAGGGCAGCGTTACAGCGCGTGATCCACAGGGCCTTATGGCACGCTAGCTGCCAGCACAAGGCCGCAAAGGCAAGCGGCTGCGGCCGGCAGAGCCAGCCCACTGAAACACAACATCACGCAGCAGGCCCTCACAGGCGCCCGGCCGCAAGGGTTTTTGCCAGGGGCCGCCCAATGCTGTGCTGGCAACCGTTTGTTGGCCCGCCCCGGAAAGCATGCTCCACCATCGCCGAATCCACCCCACCGCGGCTGCTGCGCGGATGGTTGGTGGGGCCCGATGGGCCCTCAGTCGCACCGGTTGCGGAGGAAGCTGCATGCCCCCTGGTTCCACCGGCCGTTTTCCTCAGAGACGTTGACGGCGAACTTTTGCAGACCAGCATGCGCACTTCTTCCCGCTTAACTTGCAGCCCGCTCCGTGTTAGCTATGGCAAGCGGCTACATTGGAGCCGCAGGTTTGCTCATTGCCATATACCAATATGGCGCTAGTTTCAAAGGCAACAATTGGCCCAGCTTTAAACAACCATGCACCAATAAATGTCAGTCGTACTACGCATCTACTTTTTCGAGACCCACATCAAGTTCATAAATTCAATGAGGAATGGCCAGCCCTCCCACCCCTGCGGCCGGCCCCGTAGCCTCGCAACTAGTGCAGGCGCAAAAAAACCGTGAAAAAAGGAGACGATTGCTACGTACCAAGGTGGGTCCTCCCCCGGAACGGATTGGAGCAACAAATTTTGCGCAGCCGGAATCCAAGCGTCTCTGATTCCCAGGAAAGAATCAGACATTTTTGCCAGTGTAAAGCAAAGTGGTTTCGTAGTACTTCGTACATCGCAAGCTTGCCATCCAGAAGTTGGGTCAGGTCAGGCGTGCTTTGGAATGATTCCATACCGGCACGTGTGGGCAGACAAGGCCATGAAGTGGAAAGCTTGGCTAGCACAAGCCCAACATTCCCAAGCCTGGCAACGTGCATGTAATGCCTGAGCTCGCTTTGCAATCTGGTGATGGGCCGTGTTTTCAATCGAGCACCCGAACGACCAATGACAAGTCTGAGTTATGCTTTGCGACTGCGCTCCACGAGGGCTGCCTATAGGCATGCAAAGGCAGCTTGACTGATTGACGAACTGACGGTTTTTTTCATTAGTTGGCTGGTGAGGGGTGACCAATTGGTTGACAGCAGGAGACAAGACGTCCGTGCAGATTGGGAGCGCGCGCGACTGTGTGTCCACATTTTCAACGTTTGCGCTCTCACCGTGCTTGCTCCACCCTTTTTACCGCTGCCATGTTGATGGCAGGTGCCGTCGGGCCGTGGCATGTGTTGATAAGTTTTTCCGCTCCAAACCGTTTGTTGCAGGGTTTCCTGGGCCTTGTGGCGCTTAGGGTGGCAACATGTGGCTGCTTGAATTTTTGGCCTGGATGGGGCAGCTTGGGAAGCTTGCTGGCCTAACGCGGCACGCATTGTTTGGAACACCAAATCATCGTTGCAGGGCAGCAGCTGGAGCTGCAGGGGTCAGTTATATCACCCCGCACTCTGAAAATTAAACCTCCCAATTTGCAATCATTTCCACTGAACCCCTCCCCGTGCAATCATTACTGGCCTTCGCTGGCTGAACCCCCCCCTGCTTCAGCTTGAGCAGGTGAGGGGTGTGGGATGGTTTGGGCGACCACATGTGGAAATCATATATCTTCCCCTGCCATTGTTCTTTCAGGGCGTTGCAGAATAGAGCCTGCGGCAGCGCTGCAGCGGCGATGGTGACGCATGCTGTCCGTGGCGTCCAAGCAAGCGGTTACCAGCACAGACCAGCACGGCATTTTGGGCGGCACCTGGCACGCCTGCGGGCGAGCTCCAGTGAGGGCCCGCCGCTGGATGTTGTGCTGCAGTGGGCTGACTGTGTCGGCCCTAGCCGCTTGCCTTCGCCCTGAGCACAAACATTGACGGGACCGCTCCGGCGTTTCCAGGGCAACGAGCATACCAGGAGGCTCTGTGGATCAAGCGCGGAGGTCCGTCGAAAATTGCCCAGAATCCAATCTTTAAACACCCCTGCATCCTTGCAATACATTTCCAGTGCGGGGTGGTGAAACATTTATTCGCTGGCAATGTCTCTGTCATCCACCTCTAAGGTTGTCAACACCATACATCCAACCCAATGTCCATCATGTAATGTTTAAGTTCTACAACCGAAGTCCTGGAAGCTACCATTTGTACCGCTCCCGGACATGACGGATGCAGTAATTCAGGGCCCCCAGCCGCCCAAGGCTTTTGGTCCAAGAACGGACACCAACCTCATTTTTTTACAAACAAAATGATTCCCAAAAGTGTGGCTCTGGACTTGGTCTTGGCCTGGCCCGCGCACTGGGACCGCGCAGGATGGTTGCAGAAAGGTCCGATGAAGAAAAACACTCCCATTCCCCCACCTTCGTTTACAATCATTTCCGCGCCCTTGGTCTCAGACAACACCATGGTTTCCTTCCACCGACAGGATAAGGCAGGGCAGGAACTCGATTGCAAGATTTCCCGCCCCTATTGTGAGTGACTGAGTGAGTGAGAAGGCCTCGTGTACAGTGACACATGGGCATGAACAAGTGCCAGCAGTCAAGCACCAAAGCAGAAATTCGCAGCCCGCCACCTCCATTGAGAAAGAGACATCGCCGTCAAGCGAACACCGGTCATAACCGGCCATGCTTGTAACAAACCTGTACACTTCAACAGCCCAACGCTTCCTTGGGCGTCCGCGTCGGCGGCCTCCCTGTACGCCAAATAATTTAATAGAATTCACTCTGAAAGACACATGTTCTCATGACGTCTTCCGACAATCGGCTACACGTTTCAACAACATTAACTGTCTGTACTGCAGAATCCTGCACAGCATACGGTGATTTGCCCGGCTCAGAACTTCTGCGTTCGAAACTCTGCTTATGAACGAATGGGGAATGCGAAGAATCTTTCGGGGACAGCTTGTTTGGAAAGCATCTAACCTCCTCAACTCGGCCTTGTTAAGCCAAGCAGTGTGCAGGCAATAAAGAAGCTTCGACACCACACATGCTTTGAAAACCCGCAATTAGTTGCGACAAGTCAGTGAGGAGTGTTTCCAAACGCCCCAGAGCAGTGAAGTCAGCGCGTGCCATACCCATGTCACCAGATGCTGACAAAGTACTGCCCAAATACACCAAGGATGATTTGCTCGGAATTTCACACCCGTTTGGTTTCAGAATGGAGGCTTGGCGTCGAATTGGCATCAACTCCACTTAAAATCAGTGCACAGTTGGACCCGGCACGGGCGATGCAGTTCATGTGCAACTCAGCTGTTTCCTGCTCGACGGCCACAACGAGCGTATCATCTGCATAAACCAGATCATTCACCAAGGCTGCGGGCAAATTGAGCCCTCCACAACTCCGCAAATCCATGTCTGCATTATACAACAACACTGTCATCAAAATGGAAAACAGAAAAGGCAAGAGCGGACAGCCTTGGGAAATGCCATGTTTTTGGCACCGAGGCGTTGACATCTGTCCGTCAACCCGCAGTTGAAACCGCCTATGGAAATGAACCGCTTGAACCACACGACAAAAATGCGTTGGGATCCCAGATCTTTGCAACGCTTTGACCAGAGCACCTGGGGCAACACTGTCGAAAGCCCTTGCCGCAATCCAAAGAAAGGCACGCTGGACTGCTGCTCCTGCAACAAGCCGGGTCGCGGCACGCGCAGCGTAAGCAAACGCATGTGGCCAACAAGGCCTGCACAGGGACCGGGGTTTGGGACAAGCTGCGGGAAAAAGGTGCGTGAAAAAAAAAAGAGTAACAGACTTCCGTCATGTGTGGCCCACGCATGTTCAATCAAGCGTCGTGCAACAAAAATTGCATCCCCAGTACCCCGGTTGCTGCGGAAACCCCACCTCACGACCCAAGCCGCCCTGGCAGCAGCCTGGAGTCTGCTGCACGCGCGCGGACCAGCAAATGGACGAACGGGAGCCCATGCCACCTACTTTGATCTCAAACACAACCAGGCGGCAGCGGCGTGCCCGCCCAAGCTCGCGGTGAGTGTGGCGTCGTTTGCGCCGTACAACGCTGGAATGGCATCCTTTCCGTCGCAGCACAGCGAGTCTTTGCAACATCGTCGCTGGAACAGCCGCTGCGCGGGGCGGCGGCCCCGAGCCCGAGTTGCATGAGGTCCTTGCGGATTCGCGTTGCACCACTGCTTCTGCCACGGCGCGCGCGGCCTGGGCAGACGCATCTGGCCGGCTTGGCCTGCGCAGGGGACCGGGGCTGGGGACAGACTGCGGGAAAAAGTGCGCGTGTGAAAAAAAAAGATTCCGACATGTATGAAATTTGGGATTACGCAGGTCAGCAGCCAAAAAGTTCACCCATATATTATATACCCATGACACACGAATTTGTGTTTGCGGAAGTTTTCGGAGGCGCATTTGCTCGCAGCCAGCCAGCGTCACACTGCGACCCAAGGTCCCCACCAGAAGCAGACAGAATGTCTTATGGGTCTTGAATCATCCGGAGTGTTTTGTGACATTTTTACCGCAAACCGCGCGCGTGGATACCGGCCTGCGCGGCCGAAAAAAATTCCGAACGCCTTCAGCCATTTTCCTGCAAAGTCCGTTTTCAGCAAAATGACGGTGACTATGGGTCAGCGGGTGGGATGATTCCCGCGCAGGACGCTCATGTGTCCTTTTGCTTTCCGCATTCGCAACATGTCAAAGATTCCGAAATGTCACAACATGTCCACCAGCGCCGATGTTTGACGACTTGGGTTTCGTAGCTGGTGTTTCCCATGGGATGGTCAAGTTGTTTTCCAAAAATGCCATGCGAGAATGTATGTCAAAAGTCAAAACATATTTGCGTTCAAACATTGATAAAATCTTCCCACACCCTCCCGCTCAGCACACCGGGATTTTGAGCCGGCTTGGCGATCAAATTGTTCTAACAGCTAGGCCCTCATGGTTCTTGCAGCAAGCGCTCCATACGTGTAAAGCATCGTGAGGGCAACATGCACCGACAGGAGGTTGATGCATCAGTTTCATGCATCACCAAAAATTTCATGGTCCGCGTCGACAAGACAAGCGGACAGCTGCTGGCGGCAAAATTGGTTTCCCCGGGCGCCGCATCCGCTGATGGCAAGTTGAGGCGGTCATTTCCTGAGCTAACACCTCTGGACACCCCAAAAAATCCATGGCCATGGCTGCGCAAAGGACCGGCAAAAGGTATCAGCTCTCGCAAGCTTATTTGTTTTCTTTCTGATGCCCGTACGACCAAACAACCTGTACAGGCCATCGATGGGTGTTGGGTAGACTCAACGCTAAGGATCGATAGGTGAGGGCGGGAATTTTGCGGGTGCTCAAGAATCATGAGACTCCTGCCTGCCTCACGGTCCACGTGTGTCCGGCATGGTTCGCGTCCCAAGAATTGTCGGGTGGCCCCCACCTTTTGTTGGCAAAGCTCAATCTTGACGCGCAATTTTGATTGGACGTTGAAGGCAAGCAGTTGGTCCTGGCAGGAGGTGGTCTAAGGCCACGCTGCGGAACAATCTTAATCATAATGAACTCATATCATTACATGGTCCAAAGCGCACACTCGCGAGTCTATGCTTGGTCAAGTCCACCAACGGTAAATTGACGTGACTCCGCACAGATGGCAGGGAGCTGCAGCAACAGGGGCGCCCAATGTTTCATGACACTGATTTTGCTTGACTCGAGGAATCTTAGGCCCAAATGTTACCGTGACATTAATAACCCCCCCCCCCCGAGAACTTGTTTTGCGATCCGGGCTTACGGAAAGGGGGGGGTCGCAATAATAAACCACGGGGACCTGGGTCGTTCCGAAGTAATACAAGTATGGTACAAGTAGTACAAGTAGTACAAGTAAAGTACAAGTGAAGTACACGTAAAGTACAAGTACTCGTAAAGTATAGCATTGTATAGTACAGTATAATATAGTAGAGTATATTGTAATATGATTTAGTGCAGTGGTGACGGTCTGTTGCTGCGAGTCTGTAGCCTTCTGAGCTCTCGGTCTCCGCGAACTTCTATAGAATTGGTAGTTCAAGACGAAGGCTCCAGGTTGAGAAACTTTAAGAATAATGCTAGCTATGGTTTGTATTGCCTCTTGGCGCAGATGCACGGGTTTGGGGCAATTGCGGTGCGTACGTGTGGTACATAGGGTGGGTACGGCAGGTACTTGTAGTACGTACGCATGGTACGCAGTGGAGGCAGCTACTTGGTACGCAAGGGGCGCGCAGGTGGTACACAGGTGGCTGTGCCTGGGCAGAGATACGTTACAAAAGGGACAAACGGTCGAACTCGCAAGCGGTATACGCAAGTTCACATGCAACTTGCGATCAGAGAGGTATATGGTGGACCAGGAAGCCTGCATGCCAGGCCAAGTCATTGTTTTTTCTTCGCAAATCGTGATTAATGGCTGGTTCTGATCCACCGGAAGTGGATCTCCCCAGCAGATTATGCCCCTTGCCAACGTAAGCGATGCGGCATTTAGAGCACGCGCGTGCTCCCCACGCCCTGGGCCGAGCGTTGGAAGGGTCATGGTCTATGTAATTGTTACTTGGTTGGAGTCGGGGCACTCTCCTGCGGCCCCTTGGTGTGCACTGCCCTGTCTGCAAGAAAGCAGGGCGCTAGGCCAAGGGCTGTGCAACCATGCACCGCGTAGTCAGTGGTGTGTACCAGAGACATGTACCAGATGTACCGAGGGTGCGTACCAGAGACATGTGCCAAGTGTCCCAGGGTGCGTACCAGGGACATGTACCAAGGGCGTGTACCAGATTTTACCGCTACATGTACCAGATTTACCGTTATATTGTCACGGTAAATCTGGGACATGCAACGGTAAAACTTGGTACGTGCCCTTGGTACATGTCCCTGGCATGCACCCCGCTACATCTGGTACATGTCATTGGTACCTTGTAGTGCATCTGGGCGTCAGGTGTTCATGTCGGCTCTGCTGCAGGTGGCTGAGATTGGGGGAAGGATCGCGCGCAGCACGGGCCCATGGTGGTTGTGGCTCGGGTCCCTGCATTAATCAACAGGTCTTAAAGCAAGCCACGCGTTTGTTGCAGCAAAAGATCCCAAACCCTGCGATGACAATTGGCAGGGCCAACGACCTTTGCAAGGCCAAGCAGGTGCATATTTACTTGAAGGAGCAACCGGGACTTCGGATGCCCAAAAGAAATTTGCCTCGAAGCATATGAACACAGATGCTTTAAAGACGTATGCAACTTCAGTTGTGGAAGCGTTTCGCAGCACTTGCGTGGTTGCACATCAAGACATCCTTAACCCCCCCACACCATGGCTGTCTGTGTGCAAGGGTGCGTACGCCAACCTGCGAACCAAGCGCTTCACAACCCTGTGGTTGGCACCGTTACCGCCCCAATGGCATTTATGTACCGTACCTACGTCCCATGTACCCGTACCGTACCTGACATACGTCCCATTCACCCGTCGAAGCCTTAAACTTACTATTAGATTCCAAGCTTGGCTTATAAAGCAAAAGCATTGGTAAAGGCTAAGGCTGGAAGCCTCAATACCTTGGGGCTTCTAATTAGATTCCAAGCCTGGCTTATAAAGCAGAAGGGACGCTTCTGAAAAATTAGACTTGCTGCAAGGAGGTTTATTATTGCCACCCTTTATAATTGTCCTGGGAGGGC
>CAJNIZ010014025.1:0-29405 GCA_905231905.1 Symbiodinium pilosum
CTTAAGGTGAAGTCAACATTATTGTACATGCCAAGACCGCAGATGAATTAGTTTTTCTGATGAACGCATGAATGGAGGAGTTGAACAAGATCGGACTGCATTTAAGCCCTTTGAAGACCAAAATTTTGACGGATGTTGGTGTTGGTGCCCCGTTGTATTTGGACATCGCAGGCAGCATGCTTGAGGTTCTCATGCACGCGGATGTTCACAAATATTTGGGTCGACAAATAAGTGGCAACTTGTCTCAACGACAAGTCGCTGAACTCCATCACATGATTCGTGTGGCATGGTACAAATTTCAACGGCACCGCAAAGTGCTCACCAACAAGCACGTATCCATCAAGCTTCGCTTGAAGCTGTTTGATGCAGTCGTGACCCCCACAATTCTATATGGTAACCCACTTTCAGCTTCAAAAGTTGGATGCGTTGCAAAGACGGATGCTCAGATCAATCGTTGGTTGGGTCCGTGTGGGAAACGAGCCTTGGCGCATGACCATGCACCGGATGAAGTTGCGGGTGAATGCGGCCCTCGCGCTCCACACGCTGGATCCTTGGACCAAACGATTGGCTCTTTGGCAACATAGTTTTGCCCCCCATGTCGTTGAAACTTGTGATTGGGCTATGAGCGTTTGTGAATGGTACCGGAGGCTGACTGGCAGTATAATTCCACTGTGCAACCTACTCGCCGTCCTGGTCGTCCCCTGACGATGGGATGGTAGACTCCGCTCATTTTGTAAACGACATTTTCCCAACGTACCTTGCTGGACCCAAGTAGCATCTTGTACAGAATGGAAACACAAAAGCCCCTGAGTTTGTCAGCGCTGTAGCGCAGGGTTGTGTGCTTCCCCATGTCCTCATAGGACCGTAGTCTTGGTGATGCTGTTTCACTTGGACTCGAACGGGCGAAAGCGAAAGCGAAAGCCGCCCGGCGTCCGCTGCGGCTTTGCCAGGGACGCGGTCAGGGCCAGCGCGTGCGGACCCATTCCTGAAGACAGGGCTGATGAAGGTCGTGTTGACCGCCACTTGGGCACCCTGCCACAAAGGCAGTCCATTCGCTAGCACGTCTAATCTGGCGGGAATCCGCCAGCGGGACATCCACGCTCATGTCCCGCAAAAAAAAACTAGGTCGCGACACGTGCCCCGCTTTCCGGGCAAATCCGGGCGGCGGCCCCAAAGGTGCACCGCATGGACCCAAAACACCTGCCACACGGCGGCCCTGGCTGCTCGCCGGACTGCCGGTGGTGCCTTGCAGGCACGGGCACGTACAAGGTCGCGCGCGAAGCCCGGGAAACTGCCGTTCCAGCACCGCCAATTTCGGCCCCCAGTACGACGAGACTTTGCGGGCCCTGGGCAGCGAACTCAGGGTAGACGAACTCGAAGCGCTGCCGTGTCGAAATCGCACTGCATGGCTGCGGGAACGGGTGGCATCGCAGCACAAGGTTTGGCCTGCGCGCGTGCCAATCGCAGCGCACGAATGGTTGCTGGATAAACTGCCGGGCCTCCAAAGCGCTTAGCTGATTTTTTTTATGTGCGCAGCCCCCTTGCGGAAACTACTTGTTGCAGACTCCCCCACCCCCCGTCACTGAGCGGTCCGGTGCTGGCCGCGACCCCGCAATCGCACGTTGCCGGGCGAACTCCCTGCAACGACAACCGTCCCCACTGTGAAAACTGAGCACTGCAACGAGCCAGGCTACCATTCTGGATGGGCGGATTGGGCTTCCGTCCGGCCCTGGCCGGCCGCTGCGCGGCTTATTGGGCCTCATGGGCAAACACCATGCCGCGCCCCCAAGGAATGCTGCCGCGGAAGGGCCGGCTGTAAGCACCCTAGGCGAACAGAATGCCGAGCTGATGCATGCAATTGCGCGATTGCGTGAAGCAGGGCATGTAGCACCAGGCTGGGATGAACTCATTGCTGGCGTGGAGCCGCCGCAACAGCAACCTCAACTTGTCCTTTGTCCCTCCGCACACATTGTTGGTACGGCAGCGCGCTGTGGCTGCCCGTTTGGATTGTTCCGCGTGCGTGCGCTGTTTGTCTGACCCCGATGCGGCTTCACCCACCTTGATTCTGTCATTAACAGGCCGCGGTGGTTCGCACGCCATCATGATGCCCCCCACTGCCCGCCCAGCGGCCGGGGTGCTGGGCGCGAGGGGTGCCCGCCCCGACTCTGGCGTGTGCCGCAAGGTTGACTCACGCGTGGATTGCAATGGTCCGGGATATGAACATAAACGCACCACGCTTGAAGCGTTTTTCGTCGAGATGTTGGCCAATGGCCTGCCGCTGGAAATGCCCGCCGTTGTTGACACAGCCCTGGTCTCTCACCGGTGACACGCAATGGTGCCGCGGCCTTGCGGCCTCCGCTGCAATCACCCGAAAGCGGAGGGACACATACCCGGAACTGGCGGCGGCTTGCCGGTGCAAGGTCATGGTGGTGAATGTGGAAGTGGGCGGGCATTTTGGAGCGGAGGCGACGGCATTCCTGCAAAAACTCGCCCGGCCCAGGGGGCTCCCCTTGCACGCTGGATGGCCATGTTGATAGATGCCGTGCAGCGCGGTTGCCCACCCGCTGTTCGAACTGCCGCCGCTAGCGAGTGTTGATGCGAGCAGTGGAGCGAGCCGGCCTTGGCTGGCGGAGGCGCGTGGCATCCAACGTGTGCCCTGCAGCCTCTTGGGGGTTTTTGCAGTGCAGCGAGGCTGGCTCGCCGGCTGTTGGCGGCTGCGCAGAGCCAGCGGCGCTCCTGCTGACTGACCAGGACTTTTCGAGCAGTTGGACAGGCGCGATGAAAAAAAAAAGGAACGCTTTTCGGCAGCCGAATTGATGTGGCCAGCAGATGTCAGCAGGCAGCACCATCAATGAAAATTGGCGAAAAACGATATGGCAGCAGCAATAGTGGTCCGGGTTAACAGATGAGGTGCGCTTGACAATGCCTCGGATCGAAGGCCGAACCGCTACTTGCGCGAGATGTAAGGTGAGTTCAACAGTACGTTGAGGGGGACACGATAAATCATGGAACAAAAAAATCCATGGAGCATCCAGAAGCAGACACATCTGCGGCCGTCAGGGTTCCAAAATGAATTCGGAAAATTATCCCTTGCCTATGCCTTGTGTTTGGTTCCTTGCTGAACCATATTGGTAATCCTGTTGCCCCTGCGGCCAACAAAGATGCGTGTTACCACAACGATGCCGTGGGTGGGTGTTTGCACAGAGGATGCTTAATGATGTTCGTGGGGCATGCTTTATGAGCACAGCTACTAGAAACTCAGCCACAGTGAGCATGGTTTGTCGCCATGGCAGCCCCGTTTCGAAACCGGCGCATTGCTTTTCAGATGCCCGTGGAAGCTTGTGGCGGTGTGGAAGTTGCAGGCGCCCCCGCCCCCTTCGTCAAAGCTTCCAAAGCTGTCGCGCACATATGTCATAAGAATTAAAACATGTGAATGACAAAAGACATGCAAACCAGATGACCAGGTCTGACATGTGTTCAGTGTCCAACGTTGAAAAGTTCAGTTGCATGATAGCGGGAGGGGTATATTGAGCACAAGCAACGACAACCATCGATCTTCATCGAGAACACGGCTTTTGCAAAAGTGTCAATAGCGTCTTCCGTTGATTTGAGGTCATGTCAGGTCCTAGCTTTGTGTGAGATGTAAGGGCACGAACCGTTTCTATGAAAATGCAGAAGCTGACTGGGGGCCAAAACAAGGTAAATCCAAGCTTGTTTCCAACAACCAAATAAGGAATTCCGGATCCTAGGCTGTCAGATCTTGTGCAAAATCGTTTTGCCAGGTTCCTTTGAACCGACCGCCTTACGCATTGCCCGGATCAATGAGCAGCTTGCAGAGCTGCAGGAGCTTCATCGTCATGGGTTGGATTTTTTTTTATCAGAAGTAGTTTCACCCCGGCAGGCGCTCATGGAGAGTACCATACACCAGCTGGACAGCCAGCAGGCCAGCTGATGTGTGGCATTGCATGTGAAGCATGATGTGGTTGAGTGCAAATTGTATTTTGTTTGGTGTCCGCTGCCCATGCGGTGCTGATTTGTATTCTGGGGAAAATCCAGTTCGCATACATGAATACAATTTTTTCCCAAAACGGCGTCCCTTTTTCCATGCATTTTTTCACTGCCAATTCTTCTCACTGCCAGCTGTGTACGTATCTGCATGGCGAAGCCGCAGACAAAACCCAGCCAAACATTTATATACTGTTTTGATCCCTAGATCATGAATGCCTCTTTGACTTCCCATCCGATCCGCGCACACATTTCTCACGCATGCTGTGTTCCAAACTCTCAGACAACATGATGTCCAGGCGCAATCAGCTGTTGTGCTGCAACGTCTGCGAAGCCGCCTGTTGGATAGTCTTTGCCCGCAAAAGTTGCGCAAAACGGAACGCCTGAAGAACCTGGCGACACTTGGCTGCTCAATTTGATTCCGCAGAACACCCCTGCGGTGTAGAACCAAGGAAGCGTTTGGCTTTGCTTGAGAAGGATGTTGGCCGCTTCTTCGGCGGCAACAAGAACTTGCAGCAGTTCCCAATTATTTGGAAGATTCCCGTGATGTTATCCAGGTGAACAGGCCGAATGCGTCAAAGCAATGGAGGCTGGGCCAAGCAGCTTCATGGATTTTAACTTGATCCAAAACTCCCAAGCTTGAAGCCCAAATTTGCGATCAAAGGCCGTGTTGGCCACTGTGGAGCGGCGGCTGGGCTACATGCAGTTGATGGGCAAAACGCTTCATGGGTGTCAACATACACACGTACCTGAAGATGAGTAATTCTATCAGCATGTGGGAGCCTAGCGCGTTCCAGACCTCCGGGTAGGTGATGCGGGATCCTGTCAATCCCCAACGCAGGATTCTGTCAATCTCCAAACAAGCATGGCAATCCGAAGTGACTAATCATTCCTGAGGAATGGACAGGTGGCCGAAGCTGTGCCTGACCCCCAGCCTGTGCAGGTGGCATGTGAATTGAATGGTTCCCGGGAGCAGGTGTCACCACCTTGGTGGAGCTGACATGTTTGCGCACGAGTGTTTTTGTATGTTCTTGTTTAAGTTTTTGTTGCTGCTGGCAGCAAACATGCGTGGTATTTGGGTTGTGTTGTGTCAAGGAATCTTGAGGCGTGTGCAAGAAGAACACTTCCGCGACAGGCTCCCGCAACCGACGTGCTGCTGCATCTGCAAAGCCGCTTGTTTGCTTGGATTCCTGACAGTCTAGGTGGTTGTCATGCGCCAAAGCTAAAGGCAAGTGTAAGACCGTGTAAGATTAAATGCCAACAGGTTAAATTCTGGTGGCAGCAGAGATCCAGGTGGTTCCTCGCCGAGAGGATCAAGTGGTACACAGCAGTAGAGGGGTGGCGGAGGTTGGCACGACAGTAATGCTACCGGGTAGCGCAGAAAGGTTTAAGTTTAAGTGTGTATTGCGCTTGTAGCGTCAAATTCCGCACATCCCCACAAGCTCGTCGAAGACATGCGTGCATGTGTTGCTAGTCATCTTGCTTGCAGCTTCACCATATGAAGCGAATACCGCCCAACAAGGCAGTTGATTCGCAGACAAAATTCCCCCTCAGCACGTGCGTGCTCTCCATGGGGTTGTTTTTCAACACCAAGGTCATGTGCTCCGTAAGTGACAAAGGTGCCCATGCTGACATTGTGTGGATTTTGGAAGCTTCCAGCGCAGGTTGGATGCACCGCGTTCAGCGTCACCTGCATCACTCATCGGTCAACTCGGGAGGTACCAGCTATGGGGCTGGGGGGCAGTGGAATGGTCTTCAGAATAAAATGCTGGTTTGTCGTAATTGCCGGAACTCTATATCGAACGAAGTGGTTCCCAATCCAGCAACATCCTCATGTCCTGGCAGCAATGGTACCTGGATGGCGCGAGCACAGATCCATATTCTGTGCCCGTGAGGATGCTGGATGCGACGCATTGCCCCGCTGTGGAAGGTTTGCCCCTCATCCTGCAGCACTTCAATGCATGGGTTTCGAAAGCAATTGCCTCACAAGCATCGTTTCCCTTTTTTTCTGACCGTTTTAGGCGAGTGAGCTGCTGCGGTTTGCATTTGTAGTTTGCAAGGTCGAGATCGCGGCCAACCAGTGCGCTCAACCTTGCCAGATGCAGCTTTCCAGGTGGTGGGGGCCAGAGATGTTTGAGAAACGAGAGGTACCTTCTTTCAATTGTCACACGTCAAACTTTTTTTCTAAGGTAGCATTAGGGACATGCAAACGGGAATTTGCCTTTGAGATCGTCCATGTTCTTTCCAAGCTCACGTGCAGATGCTTTGCACTGTGGTAGCTTAGAACCTGAACATAATCTTCCTGTGCACCACTTGCAAAACTATTCAAGTGCTCCTGCAGTGGTTTTCCTTTGTCGTCGTGAGCTGTGCATTTCGGAGCACATCCGTGCTCACGGATGACTCTCGCGTGCATCGGCCTGTGATGCCTCGGCCATGCAAGCACACATAAAAGCCTAAACCTTCAACCCAGAAGAAGAAACCAAATAGCTAGGCTTTGTACCCTAAACCCCGTAAACTCTAAATCTTAAACCCTGATTCCTAAACCCTGAACTTTGGACTCCAAGGCCTAAACATTAAACTCGAGACCAGCACGCTTCAAGGCTTCGTCAGCGAGACCAGAAGCGCCTCCATTCCGTGAGGAGGCGCACCTGGTGAAGCTCTCAGCATCAACTGCGGCGTAGGATTCTTTTTGGGGGTTTAGAGTATTGGGGTTTAGGGTTCTGTTCCTGTGTCATTGTCATGCCTCAGCCAGTAGCGCTGAGCGTTGGTGTGGCGTCCTAGTAATCTGTGTCTTGGCCTGCGAAGCAGTTAGACCCCAGTATGCCTCCAGGCCGAAGCCCTGCACGACGAGAGCGCGCGACGGGCTTTCCCGAAGTTGGGGTGAAGGGGTACCTGGAAGGGGGCTTACAGGGGCTATATAGGGGTTATATAGGGGGTAGTTAAGAGTTATATAGGGTTCATAGGGATTATATAGGGGTTATATGGGGGAATATCGCGCTGAATTATGTAGGGGTTAGTGATTAGGGTCTAGGGTTGCCCAAACTTGCGGGATTTTTGCGGGCCCTCATAATAAGGACAATGGTATATTGGGTCTGTATTGGGGTCTCCCTAATTTGGGAAGCTACGAAGTCTGCTTTGTGCTTTGATGCAGCGTGCGGTGGCTTGGAGTCAACTAGCTGGAAGCTACCAAGCGTCCTTCTTAAGCTGTTGTATGCGCAGTGATTGCTCGCTGGTCCCTTGACCCTCCAAGTAGTTGAACCCTAAAATCTATGTGCCATAGTAGTTTCCATTTTCTTTTCCAGTATCCCAATATAACCCCAATATAACCCTAATATTCCCCTATAAAACCCCATAGAACCCTATAAAACCCTATAGAACCCTGTAACACCCTGTAGAACCCTTAGATAACCCCTATATGACCGAATCAAGTAGCCAAGTAGCAAAGTAGCCCTTTCGAAGCAGACTTTCTGGACAGCTCTTCGTCTTATCGCTTGGAATGAGGGCACGAATCCACGACGCAAACAAACTCCCCTTCTTCTTGAACTCTAGTAGAACCAAGAAAAACTCCCCATCTTTAGTTATGAAGGGCCAGTGACTTGATTTAGGGTTTAGGGTTTAGGGCCTGAACACGGGCCTGAACAATCAGCAGCATAGGATTTGGATTGGATGCGCGCTTAGTAAGAGACTGTGAGGATGTCTGAAGGTGAGAGAAATTCAACATCTCTATCAGGGAGCCCTCGCCGAGGTCCCGCAATTTGCTTGTTGGCAATCACCCCCCTGTAACCCATACATAATCATAGCATTACACACCCAAACCTTTAAACAAAACCCTCACGTACGGTGGATACTAAAAATCCTGCGTGACCCTAAGTACCTTCTACCATCTTCTACCCGGGGAATTATTATTGTGCGATGGCGATATCATATCAACAGTAAGAGGGCCCCTACATTATGCAGGACCCTCCGGCCATGGAACGCCAGAGCTCGACCAGGCTCAGCTAGAGTGTGGTTTTTCGAGGACCATGGGATATAGGGGTTTATGGTAGTGTATAGGGTTGTGGAGGGATATGAAAGGATAGGAAGGGGGATATTAGAGTGATACATGGGGATACTTACGGGTGTGTGAGGATATGTAGGCATGCAGAGGGATATATAGGGGGCTTATAGGAATATGTAGGGACATGTAGGAAAATTACAGGGAATTCTGGGGTCCTTGTGAAGGAGTAGGATTTTTTTTGGGAGGCTCACATATGGAGGGTTGTCAAACGGTGGACGTAGGAATTCCTGTACGACCTGCGGCCCACAATTGTGTAAGGTGGTGTCCGAATCGCTCTACGGGCAGAAGTTGTGGCCCAATTTGGACAACATGTAGTGCTGGGTTCAAGGTCCCCAAAAGAAATTATCTTGCCAGGAATTGGGATTGAGGTTCATCATGTCTTTGTGCGCACAGAGCACATAGCTGAAGAACACATCGCAGAGTCCATCCAATCTTTTTTTGGCTTTATCGACGGTGCTTTCGCAGTGAGTTAAGCAAACATGATTTAGGTTCAGGTTTCTGACAACTTGCTTGCAAGAAACCTTTTGAGTTGAACCCTGAGCCATCCAACCTCTGGCCGGCAAGCAAAAAGCCAGAAGCCGCACAAATAACTACAACTTTCGCAAGCAGAGGGGACATTTTACTGAAAGGCCTCAACCGTAACTGTGGGATTGCGCAGCCGCCGTGCTCTGCGTCGCCATGGGCCAATTGCAGACTTTGCTGTGGGCTGCAACGCCTGCCCTTCCGAGTCCAGCCCAGGCGTCATTTGCCGACGCATTCAGCAAAAGCATGCGACAGCATGCGTGGGTGCCAATTAACTTCTTAAATCTCCAGGGAGTCACCTTTTTCTTTATGAGGTGTTGCGCTGCCCAGTAGAAAAATGCAGTCGTCCCTCCCATGCACTGTGTATTGTCAGCATCGTGCCCGGGGATCAAGGAGCCATCTGGTAGGTGGTCTACGTATAAACGTTATCAAATGTTCATGTTTTTTGATGCTTTAGGTGTGGAGCTGAGGCCTCAGCCTAAAAAAACTCACAGTGGGAAACAAATTACAACACGTTATGATTTCGTGTAATGTGCCATCATATATTTCAATAGGCTATAAGGTACCAGAATATCCCTTATCCCGAAGCCCCGCGCACTTAAAGCAATACAACTATCCCTTGGGTACTGCCCCCACGCATTAACACTTGGACAATAACTACAATCTAATTATGTGGAGCCTTTAATATGGCCCCTATTACTCCCCAAGCCCTAAACCCTAAACCTTGCGATGCTGTATGGCCATGCAACCCTAAACCCTAAACCCTAAACCCTATTTTAGACCGTTAATTGAGAGGCAGGCCGCAGGCTATCCCAGCAACCCAGGTCGGAAAGCAGCGCGCCAACTTTGCCTCTACACAAGCTTTTGCTGTGCCTGGTCATTGCTGGGAAGAGTCCTTGAAATTTCAGGAAGGATGGTGGAGACTCAGAATCCTGCTTCACCCTAAATATCATGCACCCTGGGAATTATGGTGTCGCGTTATATTGAGGTTATGGAGGTCTTTTCGGTATCCACAGAAATTCACGTCGAGAGTATTGTTTTTATCCCATGTACACCCAAGAAAAGTTTCCAAAACTTGTGAGTTTCATGTTCGGATCCTTGTCATGAGGATCCCGCCATTTTGAGGGCCCTAAAACCCTCAAACCCTAGGCCCTGAGACCTTTAAACCCAGGTGCCTACCCTGGCTGAGCACCAGATCACTGCTTGCAGCAGAAACCTGCTGCCGTGAGCTCAGGCCTGGCGAAGCTACTTCTAGGTTTTACGGTTTTAGGCGTTTTGGGGTTTAGGGGTTTAGGGGTTTTGGGGTTTAGGGTTTAGGGGTTCAGGGTTTAGGCTTAAAGGTTTAGGGTTTACGATTAAAGGTTTAGGGTTTAGGGTTGAGGGTTTAAGGTTTAGGGTCTAGGGTTTAGGATGCAGGATTTTGGACTTGATGTAGGGGGGAGTCCCCAAACCCAACACCAAGTACAATACGGTATACTATAGTACATTTTAGAATCTCACACATTATGGTATAACGTAGTATATTTTAGCATACCGGTGTATATTATGGATTTCTAAACTCGGTTGCTGCTAAAGGTTTTAAATTAAGTTACCAAGAAGGGGGTATAAAGTAAATGGGGGGGAACAAGCCCTTACCAACAATCCAGTAAACCCAACACGGTGGTTTCTCAAAATTAGGGGTGCCTTCATGATGTCCCTATAGTAAGGATTTTCGTGCTTTGGTGTCCATCTTGGGGTCCTCTTATTAAGGGAAAATGCCATATTTATCGAGGGTCGACTTGCTTTTCCTCGTAGCCAGCTCCTGGCACATGAGCACTGGGGATATTTTTCTGTAGCGGTCAGTCATCGTGCAGTTGCAATGCGTTCTTTTGCCGCTCACTGGAGAAGAATGCCATCGCAAAACAGGTGAGTTGGGCAGATGTGCTATCAGCTGGCTGTTGGGAGGATATGTTGTTGTGTGCCTTTCCGTTGACTGCTGAAGTTGTCCCGCGCAAAATCACAGCCTTCACAGTTCGCAATCCGCATTGTTCCTTTTCAACCTTCTATTTGCCCTTACCAAAGCCTGGAGAAGCTATGGCATACTAGTATTATTATTGGTATTATTACTATTATTATTATTACTATTTTGATTACTATTATTCTTACTATTATTCTTACTATTATTCTTACTAGTATTATTACTGTTATTATTACCATTACCATTACTGTTACTGCACAAAAGGAACCCTTCAACTCAAAGAGTCTGCTGGTGGACGTCAGGGCACTGGTCTTGCAGCGTGGCTTCCTCCCTGGACTGTACCTACAAGAGGAGGACACCTCCGCAGATGAGGTGTCACTGGGATAATGGAAAAGAAAATTGAAGCTACTATATAGGGATAATGGAAGTGAAGCTGGAAGCAACTATATAATAAGAGGGTATATATTGGGGTTTGGTATCCAGGCAAGGTCTCATGGAGATGAAGCTCCAAACTCCGCCCGTCTGTTCAAAGTGGTGCTTGCTCCATGTGTCCTACGCCCAAGAACCCTTCAGCCCTGAAACCCTCGAAATCAGGGTTTACTACTTGTCCCGTGAACCCCCAAACCTTAAACCCTAAACCCTAGAAGGTGTAGAAGCTTCAATTTTCTTATCAAACCCCAAATCCCCCAAAGCCAAACCCGACGCAGAGGAGTTTCTTGGTAGCTGCGAGACGATCGTCTCGTGGCTCGCCTCTAGGCTCCTTTTAGCTTTAGGGTTCAGGGGGTTTAGGGTTTAGGGTTTAGAGTTTAGGGTTGTGTATGGATATGTTGCCCAAATAGGGTGTAGGGTTCAGAGCGTAGGGCTTTATAGGGATAATAAATGACCCCGAGAATTGAGGATTAAATGGAAAGGAAAGTCGAAAATGGAATGGAAACTGCGGTTTTAGAGTGGTTTATAGAGATTAGGGTTTCGGGCACTTAGTCATTAGTGAAGCCCCACAGGTCTCGATTAGGAGTCAAGGCCTGGAAGATTTATAATCTCGGAAGGCTTGAGGTTCATAAGGCTTGCAGGTTCATACTTGGAGGGCCACTGAGACTCAGTAAGTAGGTTGATGACCCCTATAGTCCATATAAGAACTTTACTTAACCCCAGTACTAACCTACTTACTGAGTCCCCCTGACCCTCCAACTAGGGTTTAGATTCATTGGGGTAGGGTTTCGGGCTCACAGGGTTTTCATATCCAGTATGTCCCGGAGTGTCCTTTACGTACCACTTCGAGCACACAAGGATTCCACAGATCTCGGGAGCTGTGCGGGCATATGGGTCATTGGGGCAGATCATAATAAAAGAGCCCGGCGAACGCGCACACGTTAATGGCTTCAGCACGTCGCGCGCTCAGCCATTCAAGCTGCAGAAGTCTCGCCCCCCTGCACCACCACACTCATGGGGATTGTAAGTGGTCAAGGTTATGCAAGCTTTAGGATTGACTTCGCAGCATGCCGGCCTAGTTGGGTGTGATTTAGTCCAGCTCGATTCCGGTCCTAGATTTGCAGATTGACTGATGGGGTTCGCAGCTCTCCCCAGTCAGTCTTACTTGTCCTACGTATGAATTTTGCCATAGTTCTTTCTTCTATCCCCATCATTCCTTCGACGTGGAAGCAGTCCCGCCCTTGGCAAAGGAACGGCGGGCCAGCCATGCAGGTTCCCAAAACCTGAAGCACTTGGCAACGTGGCTGCAGACCTGGGAACTCCACATTCTGTTTCAGAAGCCTTATTGACACTGCGCATCTAGTTGCAGAGAGAGGCGGATCATAGCAGCGAAAGTGGCATTGTCATGCCAACTGCGAAACTGTATGCGATAGAGATTCTTTGAGCTTCTGCGAAGGAAGCTTTATGCCTGAGGGCCATGCCAACGTTGACGGAGGGCCATGTGACTCGAGCCTGGGCGAATGAAGCAAAACTGAGGTATTCTTTGCTGAGTTGCATTCATGATGAATGTTGCTGCTGCTTCTGCTTCTGATCGTCCCCCTACAGTGGAAGACCCACCCCCACCATTACCAGTACCACCAGTACCACCAGTACCACCAGTACCACCAGTACCACCACTACCACCACTACCACCACTACCACCACTACCACCACTACCACCACTACCACCATTACCACCACTACCACCACTACCACCACTACCACCACAACCATCACTGCTGCCGGCGCCACCGCCGCCACCGCTGCTGCAACTACGGTCGGCAGAGGGGCTTCTCCGTTGCCTTGCATACCCTATGCCCTTGGCACTGCAGCATTCTTGGGATACCAAGTGGTTCGCACACATCACACTACGGGTCATGAATGCACGGGCCTCTAACAAACAACGCAGTGGACCTAGCAAGTGTTTTTTTCAGGCATGATGTGTTCATGTGAGTCGTCTTTAATGGTCCTGATAAGAGGTGCACCGGACAATTTTGTCGCATTCCTTTTAAAATCCTTCTCTGTATAACCCTATGTAAACCTATATGACTACATACCCCTAAATAAACGCTGGGCCAAGGATTACTGAAGATCTGCCCAGGGCTGAGACATCTCGACCTGTCTGACAACGAGGCCCCTAAAAGCCGGTTTAGGGTTCAGGCAATTCAGTAGAGCATAACTTATTGCAATACGGTAAAGTGACTTGATGCTTATTGGTAAATTAAAACTTGTTAAATGCAATATGATATACCTTAATAAAAGATAGCACAAGGCTAGAGACGGCGATGGAACCTGGGGCTTAGGGACGGTAACTTGTTCAGGGTGACCCTGTGTAGTTCGATGGTGGAAGTTGCAGAGGCTGAATGCAACATGGATTAGTGCCGGCAATACGGTTTCAGGAACTTACGGGTTGTTAGTAGGGAATAGGTGAATATAATCCCTATCTAATCCCCATATAAAATAGTCTCATATTCCCTACTAACCACCAGTAAGGGAAAAGCTGTAAGGATTCAGGACGGCCAGTGGTCGCAGCCAAGGCTGAGGGCTTCTGCAGATGCACCTGCTGTGTCAAGTGCAGCTGTTTCTTCCAGCACAACACTTGCTTTCGACCCTAGGGTGGATGGAGGAAGTCTTGCACCACCCTATAACCCAATGCTGGTGATTACAACTAATTTAATATCTTGGGGACATGAGATCCCCGCCGCTGTAACTCAAAAAGTAATCCCGCAAGCTCTGGATTCCGCAGCGTACCTTGCTTAAGCCCAAGTAACCCCTGAGTCTTCCAAACCCCGCACCTTGGACAGCCAGTTCTGAATTCTAATGGCAGTTTCCAAAAAAAGGTGGGTCCAATGTAGACGCCAATATACTACAGTGCCGCATCAAGGGGACCCCCGAAAAGGTACCCCTAATTTTGGAAAACCGTAGTCCATAAACCCTAAACCTTATATGAGCCTAATACAACCCTATATAACTCCTATATCAGGAACTCTTAAATCCTAAGCTGATAGGCCCCCAGCCGTAGTAGCCTTTACTCCGCAACCCTGCGTCTCAGAGGAGAACCTCTCCCCACAGGCGGGAAGTTGCAAAGCGGTGCCAAGTGTCTTTCTGGTGTTTGATGGGCTTTTCTGCGCCAGAAGGTTTTGTCAAGCTTTGTAAGTTTTGCTTTTTCAAGGGGACTTAGGGGGTGGAAGTCGAAAACTCCCTGGTGCTTAGGAGGGAATGGGGGAATGGAAGCCTATAGTAACTCCTATATAATCCCCAATAATCCCAAAGAATAACCCCATAATCCATTCCCCCATTCCCTCCGAAGCACCAGGGAGAATAGTGTGTGGGCCCGTCCTACGCAGCTTTAACTTTTCCAGAGTATTGGTTGGTCACCCATTTCGGGTAACCAGAGTGAATGTTGGGTGTCAGTTAAAGGGGTTGTTGCATATTGCATGGAATCTAAGGACGTTTCAGGTGGGTAGTTTCCCCCATGTAAGCCTTACATCGCCTTTGTATAGTCCTAGGCCCCTCGTACAAGCCTTATGTAAGCCTTTTGCACGGCTACCCACCTGGTAATTACCCACCTCAAAACTCCCTTATGGAACAGTAAATGCATCGCCTTACATTTGGCGCAGGCTTCGCAGTCGAGGAGCCTGAACTCTGTAGAAGGGGCACCTAGACCCCAAACCCGAATCTCTACACCCCAAAAACCACTCTGAAACCCTAAACCCTAAACCCTAGGAGCAGGGTTTTTGTTGAGGCAGTTTTGAGTGCTTTCTGGAGGTGATTGATTATATTTGAAAGAGCAGTTCCTGAGTCCAAAGCATCCTGGCGCGACAATATGTAATCTAACGTATTCCCACAGGGCTTCTTTCGCCATTTTGGTTCATACATCCAGCACAACGTTTATAAAGCTTGAATTTTTCAACAGCATCGGGCCGCACCAACCTATCCATGACAAACCACCTTGCAAAACCCACTCGCTTCGTCCGCTCCCCTTGAAGTCTCAAAGTCCTGCACACAAGATCCCAAACTACAAGCCCCGGTGCCAGGCAAAGCCCTAGCAACCCCAACCCCAGCCCTAAAACCTAAAACCTAAACCCTAAAAACCCCAAACCTCCCCAGGTGATGGAGGCCATTCGAGCGGCGGCGCCGCCGTTGGAAGTGCTGGTCTGCTGGGCTGCGGTTCAGGGTTTAGGGTTTAGGTCATTGGTGTCATAGCCTTGCCCAAGGTAAACTCATTTGAATTGCTGAATATCAGGGGTTCCCCAAACTCGTGGCTACCCTGAGGTCCTGCCAACACTGCGTACGTCGCATTTTCGCGCTGTGAACACGCTGGTGCAGTTTCTTGGCAGCCGACCTGTGGGTTTTCAGCGGTTCACTTCCCTGAGATTCAATCCAAGCGCAAAGGCCCTGCACTTGATGCAAGGGGGGTTATATAAGGGAGTAGCAGAGGGGTCATTAGAGGGGGATACTAGGAGTTCAGACTAAGCACAAGAAGCCCTAGAATCGTTATGGCGGTGGATCTGCCTGACTTCTTGTTTTTCTCATGTGGGAATTCCGAAGTACATGGACAAGCTGGGGAAGCCAGGTTTCCAAGACTGCAAGTCCTGGACCTCCCGTTGCATCAGCCTGTGTCTGGGCTGGTAAACATAGCTTTTTTAAAGCTTCCGCTGTCTTTCTGCTTTGGGCTGTGCCGGAGCCTAGACGTCTGGAACGAGTCTAGAAAAGTGCATGAGGGGCTGGAATGTTTGCACGTGGTCTTGTGATTTCTTTCGCCGGTTGCCGCAGAAGTCATTGGCAGGGATGTGGGGTCTTGCTTCAACTTGGCGAGTGCCACAGATACATGTGGGGCAGAATGCTGCAACTAGGGAAGCCAACTCAAAAGAAAATGAACACCAGAAACTCAGCAACTACAACTGCGAAGCTTGAGCGCTGGATTGCTCGATTGAGGTCACGTCTGCGATCATCCAGTCCACAAAGATCCTGTCCCTACGTCTTGCTGGCCCCATCCAGGAACCGGCAAGAGTGCCTTATTAGCTGGGTACAGTAGGTATCCTATCATCCTGGTGTGAAGGAAATATGCTAGGATTATGATTCCCAAGGTATTATGAGGAACTTAGGGACCCTTAGGCTTTTCAGTAACGACTTTAAACTCTATACAGCCCAACCCATATATCGTCTAAGCGTCCATTCAATTCTCCGTCACCTTTTGCCTGTGATTCTATCTGTCAGCACTAATGCCCTTAATCGTCTCTGTGTCTCAGATTCTGGATGGCTGGCATGACATTCTTTCATAACCCCTTTATCCCCTTATCATCCCAAATCCACACCAAATCCTAAAGCTGTTGAGGTATGGGGTTGGGCATCAACCGTTCCCTTCTGAGTCATCAGGACGATCTCCTCAAACTGCTGGCATCAGGGGGTCTGCCACAGCTGGAGGACTTGCCTTATGCAAATTTTTGCTATGTGTGGTTTGGCTTTGGAGGGGTATCGGGGCTTGTATGAGGACATATGAGATGTGTTTTGGGGTTCATTGTTGATACTACCAGTCCTGATAAACCCCACAATGGGGAACGAGATAGGAAAGGCCATGGACAATGAAATAGAAAGTGGGATTATATCGGAAGTTATTTACAGGGACTTGGGTTTCCAAAAACTCGGGGTCCCTTCCTGGGGGTCTCCACAGCAAAGATTATGGTACTTCGATGTATTTTTGGGCCTATCTTCTACCAGTTCATCCCTAGAAACGAACCACGACTCAATTGTAATCCTTTACATGCCCTTAGGCTATCCCTCTTCCCAGAAACCTACATTTGGATTCAGAATCATGGGTTAGAAACCTATGTAATATAGTAGTTTCCATTTTCCTTTCCAACATCCACATAACCCAAATACCCTATCATCCCTACAAAAACCCTATAATCATCGGCGGGCCTGCAGCAGCAGGTTGGGCTTTGGGTTGCTACCTCGGGTTAGCTAGGTCTTTGTCTTTTCTGACAAGCAGCCGCTTGATTGACAGAGGCCTTCATGCAACAAGGCAAGCCAGGCCTACAAGTACAGCCCTGGTTTAGGATTTAGGGTTTAGGGTGTCTCAGTGACAGTGACGGGTGCGCTGGTGCTGGAAGCACCCAGGCGCGCACCCTGACCGGCAGGCGCTCATTCTGTTGCCTTGCTCTTTGAACACATGAACTCCCTTGTTGCAGGATGTGTGGCTCCTTCGCTGTCCGGGACGAATTCTTGCTGAAGCTGCGCAGCACTGCCCCTTGAAGAGCGTCGGCATCGCAGTGGAGCGTGGGTTCGGGGCGTTGGAGGGTTATATGGGGATAATGGAAAAGAAAATGGCAACCACTATACTATATAGAGTAATACAGGGGTTATATAGGGTTATATGCAGTACCAATATTTAGCAGCAGCTATCAAATCCACGTAGACCGAACAGCACAAACATAGTACAAGTAAAACAATGACTGCTAGAACAGGAATGTTTGCTGTGCTTTGCGCAAGGCTTGGTCCTAGCTGGGAGTTTCCTTGTTTTGCTGAGATGTCGGTCATCACCGCCATCACATTAAAAAGGGGCCAACTTCTGGCGTGATCGTGTATCAGGTGGTTGTTCAAGCGAGGGTTTTGGGGGCCCACTTGCATTGATTCAGCCCGGACCTCAAATCCTAAGCCTCTATACCCGATCTAAGAAGTATAGGCCCTGCGACTTGCTTTGTTGGCCTCTGATCTTAGTGGCGCCCCCAGTTACATGGCGACTTAAGCTACCTGCTGCGTCCGCCCCGAAACCGGTTGCAGGAGCCCCCATGCGATCTTGAATCGCTTAGACGTATTATGCAGGCCAGAGGGCTCGGTTTCAAGCGTTTCGGTTTTCAGGTAACGGTTTGGGGTTCGGGGGTTTTGTTTTCTGCTTTAGGGCCTGTAGGGTCAACACGACCTCGTGCTGGGTGGATGCGTCATTTCTCCCATGCTCCTTGGTGAGCGACTTGATCGCTGACATTCGTGTTCCAGTCCTTGCATTAGTCGTTGCAAGCAGGCGGTCTGCTTGAGGGCTCATAGATAGTTAAACGTGGGGTTGTGAGTAGGATCACTAAGAGTTGTCACCCCATGTAATGGATTTATAGCCCACCTAAATACCCGTGACCCTTCGAGTATACCTGCATGACCCAGCTCCGATTTCAAAGGTTCAGTCAGCAGTGATGTGAGGCCATGGGGCGGCCCACCAAGACTAGGCCCAACCTCAGCCCCCTTCCTTCGTTGCCCTTTGCCCGACCGAGCTTAGAGCTGAGGGGTGGGTGCATGTGCTTGCTTGAGTTCATGCGCGGGTCTGATAGGCCCCTGTCTTTTTTCTGCGACGGGCTACCGAAAGAGTCTAAGCTGTCTAAGCTTTAAGTTTGTGCAGAGAGTCCGCCATTGGAAGGGAACCTGCATTCTGAGCGGACGTCCTGATTATTCTTCCTCAAGTCCACATGGAAGGGCATGCCTGCTTTTTATGTGGACGGTAGTGCACAAAGTTTTTTTGAGAGCCTGCATTTGCCTGGGAGAGGGAATTTTGCGGAAAAATCCGCCGCCGAGGCACGTGGCAGCAAGCTGCACCATCTCAATATTCCTTCCAGGCATATGGGCAGGGTGTGTTTGGGTTTTTGAGATTGGAAAGCTTTGGTTTGGTTCTTCCGATGTTGGCTTGTGGTTGCTTGAGGCAAGTTCTTGCTCTTGACAAATTGCAACCCTAAACCCTAAATCCTAAACCCTAAGCCCAGGATGGGTTACTATAAGGATCCATTCCTTATTCCTAGCTAACAAATGGTCCATTTATGATGCAAAAGGGCCCTTTGGTACGTCGTTTATGCTGGCAGAGGTTCTTCAGGCAACCCTAGCGGGGGCTATGCCCACCAACAGCAGGAGCGATAGCTCTTATTTCTTAATAGTAGTGTACTAATGCTAAGAGTAGTTTATGATAGTTAAGAGTAGTCATAGTAGTAAGAACAGTAACCATAGTAATAATTGTAATAATAGGGACATGCCCAGCATCAGGGTGGCTGCTAAGGGACTTAAACTAAATTACCATGATGGGTAGGTATAGTAATTCGCATGGTTTCCTAGTATAGTAACTTAAATTAAGTCACCATAAAATGGGTATGTATAGTAATTCACATGGCTTCCCCGGTAGAGTAACTTGAAGTAAGTTCCTTAACAGCAACCCATTCTTTGATTAGATGCTTGCCTCCACTCTCTGGGGTCGTTCTCGAGACCGGATGATTATACTGGGCTCGTGCGGCACTACTGCCAGCGAGGCCACATTACACCAGATGATCAGTTGTCAAAACTTCGGTCCTCTTGTTGGCTACCCCGGTTTTGACAACCCACCAGATGTGTTACCAGTGTTGGTACTTGTCAAGATTTTGGTCCGCTCTTTGTGTACCTTGTTTTGACCCTTCGTATCATCACTGTTCTCATTCAGGCTCCAGCCAGAACGAGGAGGCCGAAACATCGGTGATCTGCTGGCAGAGCATTGTCCCGAATTGCAGTCCTTGTGCATGCACACAGCGACCATACCATTGATCCTTGGCTGAAGAGCAAGAGATGATTTAAGGGGCCCAGTCGCTGAGTCACTGAATTGCTTCACCTCTTAGAGCAGCGCTGCCGCGAATCTTTCTCAAGGTGATTGTAGCATGTCATGGTTCAATCCTGGCATCATATGGGCCTCGTCTGTTTACAGCGGTGACCGAAGTGTGGATCAGTCCCGCCCGGTGGGAAGTGAATTTTCCTTGAAGATGGATCTTCAACATGTGTCTTCAAGCATGTCGCGCCAAGGACCACGACCGGATTGGCACAGCTGCTGAGGGGCTGTGGGAAGCAGGGCTGCAATCTCGTGCCATGGTCTAGCAGCATAGCAACATAATCAAAACTCCGTTTCCAGGGGTTTTTATGGAAAGCAGAGCTTTTGCGTTTGTCAGGCGGAAAGTCACGTAACTAAAAGCTTCATAGAGCATTGAAGATTCCAGACTTTTCAATATTTCGTCACATGACATTTCGGACGCCGCCTCTCCTGTGAATTGTTCAGCTTGAGGAAGCTCTTACATGATCCCATACATAGTACCTTCATGTACCTTCCATTTCACTACCCTTCTGATTTTCCGTTTGATTCACCTTTGTTAAGGAAGCTTCAGCGGGTGTCCCTCTCCCACATACAGGGCAGTTGCAGCTTGGATGCAGCAAGCTTGGCTCTTAGGACATGAAGAAGTAGCCAGTCAGGCAAGGAGAACCCAAAAAGAGCTAGCGTCTCAAAATGGAGAAGCCCCATAAACTCCAGAGCTTCCACCCTTGAAATTACAAGGATCCAAAGACTGTGTGACTTCCAAAGCTGGACAAGAAAAAGCATTGCGCAATTTAAGCCTGCATTCTTTCACCATCCCCAGCCAGCCAGATGCTGCTGAAGGCATGGGGGCCAGTACACTGGCACCACTCGGCGCAAAGAGACTGGGTTTGGCTTCCTGTGAGTGCCTTGGACTTCGGGACTTAAGGGAGCAGGCAGTTCAGGACATATAGCCTCAAACCTGCAATCCTGAAACCCTGGCAGAGCCCATGCCTTCTGGATCACGGTCCCTGTTCGCATGTAATTCTCGAAGGGCCAAGAGGCCCTTGCCTCCACGCTTTTCACCATGTTCGGGCAACTAGTCTGACACACCGCGTGCATGTGGGAAACAAGGAGTAGGCAGCCTGGCCAAGCACGCTTACAGATTTTGTGCCCTGAAACTCCTTGTACCACAAAGGCTTACAGGTTGCACTCTAATTTCCTCTGTGAGCCAAGATGAGTATCCTACCAAATGATGCTCGCTTATCGCTTGTGATGGGTGCAAAGGATCCAGTCACTGCTGCACAGCCCTTTCGCACAGTGGCTGGATGGGCCGCTGGCTGACTTGAAGCTGGAAGCCTGGTGAGCAGCCATATTGGGGTAATATTGGGGTTATATTGGGGTAATATTGGGGTTATATTGGGGTAATATTTGAGAGTCTTTAAGGATAGAGTCCTCGCAGGGGTCGCCTTTAGGACTTCCCTAGTGATACTTTTCAGAAACTTCCTTTTCTTCTAAGCAACGTTTGTGTATAGAATTGTACGGCATTGGGATTCCCAGTCTCGGCAGGCGGAAACCCATCTGTCAGGACCATCACAGACCCCAAACCCTACGCCCCTGCACCCTAAACCCTATAAGCCCTATGAACCCATAAACCCTATAAACCCTATAAACCCTAAAAACCGTAAACCTTGCCCCTAAATCCTAAGATAAGCCCTAAACCCTATAAGCCTTATAAGCCCCAAAATCCCTATAAGCCCCATAAACCTTAGTGTAAACCCTTTAAACCCTACACCACAATTGTCCCAGTCATGGTCTGGAGCCGAGGCGGTGTTGAGTTTTGTTTGGTGGTTGGGCATAGGTTTAGGGTTTAGTGGTTAGGGTTTGGGGTTTAGGGTTTAGGGGAGTCCTGGGTTGCAAAAGGGTTTAGAATTCAGGCCTTCACCCTAGAGGTGACTACCTACAGCTCAAGCCCCAAACCCTTGAAGGAGCGGCTGCCAAAGTACCAGCCTGGCCATGAGGAGGTCCGGTGTTTCTAAAGCAGCAGGTGAAGCGACCCTACCGAATTTCTTCCCTAAACCCTAAACCCTAAACCCTAGAATTTCATCAGTCACCTAGTGAAGGGGAAACCCCTGGATCACTTCCACCTCCTGATAATCTCGCCATCGAGAGATATCTTCTAGGGTTCTATGGGGGTTATATTGGGGTTATATAGGGGTTATATTGGGGTTAGACTGGGGTAACAAAGGGGTCAGACTGGGGTTATATTGGGGTAATATTGGGGTAATATTGGGGTAATATTGAGGTAATATTGGGGTTATATTGGGGTCATATTGGGGTTATAGGGGGATAATGGAAAAGAAAATGGGAACTACTATTTAGGGTGTTGAGTTTAGGGTGAGCGTTGGATTTTTTCATCGAACGTTCAGGCGTGCAGAGTCTCCCCAGTATGGGGTAAGACGATCCTCTCCCTTCGGTTATTACCTGTAGCAGAAGAGGTCTGATCTTGTGAAGTTCAAACGCCAATCACGGGTTTAGGGTTTCGGATTTAAACGCTCACCCTAAACCCAAAACCCTAAATAGTAGTTTCAATTTTCCTTTCCATGATCCCCCTATAACCCCAATATAACCCCAATATTCCCCTATAAAACCCCATAGAACCCTATAAAACCCTGTAAAACCCTATAGAACACGTAAACCTCTAACACACTTCATTCGATAAGTCACCAGGTGACGAAGCTGCTCGCAGCTGCCTCCCAGGAGCCCTTTACCCCTCAAGTAGATAGGGGTTTAGGGTTATATTGGGGTTATATGGGGGTTTAGGGGGCTATATAAGGGTTATATAGAGGTTATATAGGGGTAAAGGAAAAGAAAATGGAAACTACTATTTAGGGTTTAGGGTTTAGGGTGTAGGGTTTAGAAACAGGAAATATTGCCAATATTGTGGTCCTAGATTCTATTTGTGGTACCTATGGTACAGGGCACTTCAAACAGATCCCAAGATGATTGATCGGTAATTATTCACGCTTTTACGTTGGGCGTCTCCAAGGAGGCTACGGGGCTGTTGTTAGAATGTCAGGCCAGGCTTCAAGGCTTTGGGCTTCGGTTTGCTGAGCATGGGACCACGCAATCTAGAAAACTCCTATAACGGGCCAGTGGCACAAGAAACTTGTCTTCATTTCTTTCATTCACGCGCTTCGAATTCAGAGGTCTGTGTCACACCACCTCAGACCCTAAAGGAAGAAACCGTTCCTTGAGCCGTGAATGATCGTGTACCATGCTTATGAAGCCCTGTAAACCCAGTTATCCAATTGATTTTCCATTTTCTTTTCCGCTTTATTCCCGATTCTTACTGCAATGTTGGCAGTGGTATGGTAGTTTCCCAAAAGAAGGGGACCTCAATATAGACCCCAATATGTTGTAGTCCTGATTATGGGGACCCTCTGATTAATAACCCCCCTCCTTTTAAGGGCCTAAAGATTAGGATCCCTATTGTAATCCCCATTAAGGGGAGGGGGGCTATTTATCAGGGTCTACATTCACAAAATAAGCCCTAAATCCTATATAGCCCCTAAATAACCCTTACATAGTAACCCCTAAATAACCTTTATGTAACCCTATATAACCCCTAAAGGGGTGCTCATATTCTTACAGGAGCAAGGTCTGCGGTCCCTTCGCTTGGCTCACCTTCCCCGGTTGCCCGCAGAAGCACCTCTCAAAATGCACATGGAGCTATAGTCGAAACTCCTTAAAGGGGGTAGTGTATAGGGTTTAGGGTCTAAACTCCTTAAAGGGGGGTTATCTAGGGGATTGTGTAGGGAAGCACGATAGGGGTTATTAAGGGGGGATACTAGTCGGTGAGATTATGACATGCATGGAGCACCGTTGAAGGTTGAGGGGCTTGGCTGGGCTTCTGATATTTGGTTTTAGGGCCTGCAGCTTATTTTGTGATCATAATAGTAGAAATACACCTGATAATACTAGTAAAAGTTATCGTAAAAATGAAAATGCTAATAGTTTTAGGGTTTAGGTTTTAGGAGTTTATGGTCAAATGTCTAAGGATGGCTGGTTTGGGGGGTTAAAGGGTCAGGGGTCTCAAGATCGGGGGTAAGGACAAGGCTCGAGGTTGGGGACCACGGTGAGGAATGCAAATCTACAGGTCTCAACATGAATGCTTTGAATGTTTAGTGACGTGGGTAGGGCAGAGAGTACATGTTTTGGCATTCCTTGTCTTATTGGCCAGAAAGGGTGCTGCGTGTTCTCACCAGAACTCCATTTGATTTGCACTGGTATGGCTCAACGTGTTCACTTCTAATGAACCGTTGCTACTGCTGCTACGGCGATTATCACTGTCAGTTGGCTCCCTGCTGCTGCTTCTGCTTCTGCTGCAGCTCTTACCCCCCTGCCACAATTTGTTGCTTCCTGCGCGTTTTTGCGGCGGTGGTTGCTTTTGGCTGTCGCCACCATGCTCAGGCCTCTTTGCAGCTGCTGTCAATTTCAACGCTGACGTCGCTGAGCGTATGCAACGTCCACATCCCTGCGGAAGCGTGGGAGCAACTCCCGAGCCTGGAAGGCCAGTTTCTGCAGCATTTCTGCTTTTCATACAGAGGCATACCTTCCCCTTCTTGACCCTTTAAAAAAAAGAGGGTGGGGGAGGGGTTCCATGCTAGCCCTGTTGTGGCTACATACCAGGCCGAAACTTTTCCTGAAGAGGCCTGCGTGAGTTGACAATTCAGAGCAGGACGACCCCGCAGCTTGGCTTCAAGCTTCACAGAGGAAGTTTCTTAAAGGAACGGGTTCGGAAGTGGCTCGGGGACGTATAGGGATTACGAGGGGATTATCAGGCTCCTTGTTTTTGGTTATCAGGGTTGTTTTTGGAGATTATGTAGGGTCATGTGAAGAAACTTCACCTTTTTGTATTTGGGTGGTTGTCAAAATTATGGTCCCTTTTTGGGTCCCTGTTATAATACGGCACCTATTACTTAGGGTCCCCAAAAAGGGACCATAATTTTGACATCCACCCATTTATTGCCTTTTGTAAGCATACCCTCAGAGTCCATCAGGCCATGTGGGGCGAGTGGCGGGACCCACGTGGCGATGCTGTTGCCCGTCTGCATGTGATCAATTGTTATTCATAAGAGGGGATGATATCATCCCCCCTAAGGCTCCAACAGTCGAGGGGCAGAAATACTAATTGTAATGATAATAATCATAGTCCTAATAGTAAGACTGAGAACAGTAATGCTACCAAAAATAATCAAGGTCTTCTGACTCACATTGTACACTCACTCCGGCACTTCAGTCGCTCATCAAGCCCCGGGCCGTAACAAGATCCTGTTGGCAGAAGAAGCGTCATCCCACTGTGATTCTTCGTGGCAGATCGTGGCAGGCTAGCCGCCCCGGCTTCCCCATTTCAAGAATGATGTTGGCTCATTATCCCCACATGAAACCAAGCAGGACATGTCAGAAGTTTCAGACATGGAAATGCCAAGTATTCGCAAAACTTGGAGCCCCAGGAAGAAGGAGTCACCAGCTGTGGAACGCTCCTTGATGCGAGTTGTACGGCAGTGCCACAGGTTAAGGACCGACTTGACATCATTTAATTTGCTGCATGCTGACGCTCTGTACTTTAAAGAGGTATGCCAGGAGTTGCTGTGGCATCGAGGTGCATGCACACAGAACCGTTTGCCGCACGTATCTCTACATATCAGTAGCTTTACCTCCAAAGATGTTGCCTTCGCGCATTCACACCTTGGCAACCTTTTGCGACAGGAAGCTCGATCTGTATGGCATGGAGCATGCTGTCACGGACAGACTTTGCCTACTATTGTTGCACAGCGACTTGGACTGCTGTAAGAAGCTTGCTGGACCCCCTATATTATCCCTATATAACCCCAATATACTATAGAAGTTTCCATTTTCTTTTCCATTATCCCAATATAACCCCAATATAACCCATAACCGAGAGTTTGCCAACATTTTCAGCATTTCTCGTCTCATGTTGGAGCTCTCTCCAAGTATGGGGCACCTTTGGGAGCCTACGGTTATGTTTTGGATTTGAAGCTAGCATCCTCCCAGTTGTCACCCACTTCCTCAAGCTGCTCGCTTTGGTTGCAAATTGTCTCGCACAAATTTTCATCTCCACATCATCGTACAGGCTTAAAGGAGTCCCCAAGGATCCTATTTTTATCCCCCTGTAAGTGCTTACTGTTTTTGGGAAAATTGATCGAAGCCAGAATCCTTCAAACGGCCTCCACGTCACATGCTGAGTCCCAGTGTTTGTATTCTACTGGCGGAAAAGACATCCTGGATCCCTACAGCTACTTCCTCGTTCTGGTCCAGATATCCCAGTCCTTCCTTTCCTTCTAAGCAGCCACCAGAAAGGTACTGCAGTAAATGGGCTAGAAGTGTTTGTATACTCCCAAAATCCCAGGTGTGCATTACCAGAACGGGGGAGTAGACAACCACACCTAGATCATAAGGACCATCCCATGGTGAAGAAATCCCGCACCACGGAGGGTTTACGGCCCAGGGTGAGAATTCAACCCCTTCATGTGCCCTTCATGTTCCCTCAGTCTGCGCATATTTGCCGTTACCGTTGGCATTTGACGGCAGGGAAGTCCCCTCAGTGCATGCATGCTACTCCTCCAAGACTGCAAAGCGGCATGCAGAATATATACGATAGATCAGCTGTTTGAAGACTACCCGCTGTAAG
Source organism: Symbiodinium pilosum (assembly GCA_905231905.1). Classification (NCBI taxonomy): domain Eukaryota; class Dinophyceae; order Suessiales; family Symbiodiniaceae; genus Symbiodinium; species Symbiodinium pilosum. The sequence continues at coordinate 26,285 of CAJNIZ010014025.1, forward strand.
GGCTTCCCGCTACAAGCCTCAAAATGTTTTTCCTTAGACTATACAACCCGGAATCATTCCCGACTAGCTCACCCACATTAACGCTAAACCCTGAACCCTGAATCTAGGTCGCCCTCAGCACCCCCCCAACCCATCCCAACCCCATTATTTGCCCACGTGCTGTACTTGACAGCAGTTTCATGGTCGTGGACTGGGTGCCGGCGTATGTTCACTTGTTGTTGATGCGTTTGTGGTGGACGTGGCTATGGGTCGCGGCATGCGTTCGCTACTGCCCCGTATGCTGTGAATAGCAGTGTTCGCGCACATGTAGACATTTTTCTTGTTGGCATTCTTGCTGTGGATGCGCTCGCAACACCGCGGGGCTGCGGCCAAATAGGGGGGGGGTGGAGGTAAAGCTAGTACCACTTTGTTTTTAATCCACTTGCACAGTCTCTTCCGTGATTCAGCGCTATTGCTGGTGTCTGCCTGTGAACTTGTGGCTTGTGAAAGGTACGCATTCTGAGTCACTTTTGAGCTCCGAGCGTCTACGTCGTTCTTAGCTTACTGGGCTATGGGTTGGGGCGGCATGGGGCTTCAGCCGTTAGCTTCAGGAGCATGCATTCAGACCTCGATTCCTTGCTTTCTGCTTCTGCCGTGCCTGTAACCTTAAAGCCTATACCCTACACTCTCCGCCCAGGTTATGGACTAAAGCTGTACACACAGGGATACCCTAGAACCATACCCTAAACCCTGTGTCTAAACCCTATGTGAGCCATAGTCTAAACTCCTTAAAAGGGGGTTTTATAGGGGACTACATAGGGGAATACTATAGGGGTTATTAAGGGGGATACTAGGAGTTTAGACTACAGTAGACCCTAATATATTATAATTCTCAGTAAGGGGATCCCCAAAAAGGTACCCCTAATTTTGGGAAAGCCCAAGCCCTAAACCCTAAACCCTAATCCCCATATAAGCCCTATATACCCCCCATATAACCCTTATATCCCCCTTGAAGGTCCCCCTAATATTGGGAACCCCCCATATAGCTCATGTAGTGTGGCTGCAGGCAATCGAAGCTGGCCTCATGGGGCCGGCCTCCGGTTTTTGCGTTTGGACCTGCGCGCCTCGGCTCTTCACCTGGAGGTTATATGAACTGTAGTCTAAACTCCTTAAAGGGGGTTATAGAAGGATTACATAGGGGACTACTATAGGGGTTATTAAGGGGGTTTAGACATTAGTTCATATAGGGTTATATCGGGTTATATAGGGTCATATAGGGTTCTATAAGGACTGCGTAGGGTTAGGCTTTAGGATTTAGGGCTTAGGGTTCAGCTTCTAGCATCAAGAAGAAGCTTTGTCAGTTCGTGACTAAAAAAAAGGGTTTAGGATCTGGGATTTAGGGTTTAGGGCTTGGGGTTGGGGTATAGGGTGTAGGGCCTTGGGAGTTTAGGTATATACCGGAACCCTGAGAATCATGGCATCACAGTATACTTGGGGCCGTGCAACGGTAGGGATGATGTGCAACATTTTCCTCATGGGTTCCTTATGGGGCACCGCCACCCTAAACCTTAAACCCTAAGCCCTGAACCCTGTGCAAAGCAGAAGCCCCATATGAGCGACCGCCTTTGCTGTCGTGTAAGACCCAAGATCACGCAGGCATAAAAAGTACCCAGTCATGAATAAACCATTGTAAAACGATAGGGCGGCAAAAAATGATACCCCAGAACGTGTGACGTATCTGGATCCCAAGCCCCAAGCAGAGATGTGGAGTATCCAGGCGAGGGATTTGGCAAAACATTGTGAAGAAATGGGTGGTATGACAACTGTCTACGTAGCTGTTCATAAGTAGTTTACGCAGCTGCCCATATGGGGCATATGCAGGGGTTTTAGGGTTTTTTTGACAACTACGGTTGCGTTGGTGGTATGATAGTCCCCCCTTAAGTAGGAAAATCCATTTGCCCTCTGGACACCTGCATCTTGAAGCCTTGTCGGCCTTGGCAAGTCTCCCTAAACCCTAAGCCCTACCTTAAACCCAAAAGACCTTCAGTTTTAAGGCCCTCTAGCATAAGTCTGTATGTGAAATCCTAAGCCTGAAGGTCCTTGGGGTCTAAGGTACACCCTAAAGTGCGCGCTCCTTGATGTAAGTTTCGGGTGGAAAAGCCTGGGAGGTAGCAATTCTATGTACTTTTCCATTGGATTCCCCACTATATGGCTAATTTCCGTACATATTCCCTATATATTCCGAATATGAAAGGCACTTAAACCGAAAAACAAACTCAGTTCCCCAAGCCGGCAGGAGAAGCACAGCCTGACCAAAGAAGGGCCCAGCGATTCGCATGAAATCCCAAACCCTAGGGTTAGGGTAAGCTTATGCCAGTGGCAAATGTTTTTGACACCTGCCAAACCCATCCATTTTTGACCTGGTCTGAGCTAGGCAGGAAGGAATCCATCTTGAGCTGGCTAGAGCCCAAACTCCCCAAACTGTGTAACGTAAGGAACCCTTTGCCGAGCCGGGCAGAGGAAAAGTCCGAAGGGTTGTAAAAGAAAAAACTCCCCAAACCCCAAACCTTAGGACCCAGTAACTGTGTCTATAAGGGATAATAAGGGTTATATTAGGGTCCTTTTATATTCCTATTATGCCACTATGACAGGGTGGGGGTCCTCCTAACCTATACCCTAAATAGTAGTTTCCATTTTATTTTCCATTATCCCTATGTTACCCCAATATATCCCTAATACTACCCCAATGGGTACCATAATAAGGATTATATTAACCACAAACCCTGAAGCCTGAAGCTCTCAGTGTATGGAGGCTATGGAGGAGCTTCTGAGCAGGTGCTTGTGCTTCTGAAGGCGGCGGGTTGATCCAGACTGCCCAGGATACTGTAGTATATTGGGGTTATATTGGCATAAGGGACGGACGCAAGTTAGTTTGTTAGCCAGAAACAAACGTTTCCCGGAAGCCTTTTGAATCTTCACTATTTGTCAGAGAGTAACTTTTCTGGGAAACGTTAGTTTCGCCAAGCCGAACTAAGGTTCCCGGGAAAAGTTTGTTTCGTTAGAGGGAAACAAACCTTTTCCAGAAACCTTTCCTGGGGCGGAGAAACAAACGTTTCCCGGAAACTTTTTGAATCTTTACTAT
>CAJNIZ010014025.1:29521-55643 GCA_905231905.1 Symbiodinium pilosum
CCGCATGGACCTTACGCCCCAGCATCAGTTCAAAGAGTGACCTCGGAAGGCTTCGGCGCACCCGTCCATGCAGGTGCGCATCCTGCCCCAGGTGGGAAGTCACCCAATGTGTTTCTGCCAGATGATGGTTTCAGTTCGAGGATACAGAATGTGCAGGTTTTCGTTGTAGAAGTGATCATGGCAGTCTAGGCAGGGGTGAATAAGAGTCGTAGGAGCCATGGTTCAGAGATTAATGCGCTGGTCGCAAGGCACTCAGAGAGTTTAAGCTGCTCTTTCTTAGCAACTTCACTGAAGATTGCCCATTTTCTCAACAAAGCTGAACCCTAAGCCCCTAAATAGTAGTTTCTATTTTATTTTCGATTATTCCTATATAACCCTAATATACTATAGTAGTTTCCATTTTGTTTTCCATTATCCCCATATAATCTTGACACCCTTAAGCCGCCTCGGTTGTGTGTTGGGGGTCTGAGGGGAGTCGAGGTTGTGGATTCCGGTCTCGAGGGCCACACGGTGACGGGTTGAGGGTAGGATCTTCTGGGCTTGGTCTTGTCCTCTGTAGGTTCAGGGGGGCTTCGTAAGTCTACTTATATCCTTATAAGCCATACAATGACCCCACTTCTCCATAGTATGAAACTACATAAGAATTCCTGACCCGCAGGATCCATTTGTTTTCTCACTTTCTTTTGCATTTCATTTTCCATTATTGGGGGTACTATCCGTAAGCCCTAAACCCTACAGCCAGAAGACCAGGAGAGGACGCTAGTTCACATTTTCTTTTCCATTGCCCCTATATGTCCCTGTAGAATCCCTATATGCCCCTGAAATGTAGTTTCCATTTTCTTTTCCATCATTCCTAAACCTTCGCCCCTATATTATCCGCATCTAGTCCTATAACACCCTCATATATCCATATATCACCCCTATGTAGCTCCTATATTGCCCTAAACCCCAAGCCTCAAACCCTAAACCCCAAACCTTAAACTAAACCCTAGACCCTAAACCCTATGCCTGGCCAGGGCTCGGCGTCCTCCTCCGTTTTACCAGGGCTTGTGAAGCTGCAGGCACAGTGGCGCGGGTATCTAGCCACTTGGCCGCGGATGGGGACCTCCAATAGTAGTATCTATTTTATTTTCCATTACACCCCCCAAATCACTGAAAACTTCAATTCCGAAATCCCCAGAACCGGATAGTCAACTGGAACACTGGAATTCACGTTAGGGCGCACGCACGCGCGCGTACACTAACATTGATCCTCCCAACCCCTAATACTTAGAATATTTCCCATCTAGTATAATATATCATATAACTGGAGTATTTTAATGTTAGGGGGGTGGGGGGGCTTAATGCTAAGTAGCGGGAGGGGATTAAAGTCCTAAACCCGCCTTCAGGGTTCCTGTTTTGGGGTTCAGGTATTCGGGAAAGTTAGGGCTGAATGGGGGGCGACTCTCCTCGTAACCTTTTCCTGAAAAGTAGAGGACTCTCGCAACCATTGTTACTATTCCGGTCCTGCCACAACTGTTCTTCCAAACGGTTCTTGCAAGAGTGCTACTTCGGCATTTCCGTGGTGTCGGCCGCCACCCTCCTATACCCTTAACCCCTTAACCCAGTACTTGCCCTGGGAATCCAAAAAAGGCATCCATGATTTGGGGAATATAGGGGTAAGGGGAAAATGTAGTGTACAATGAGTCAGTCTCCTAGCCGGTTGCATCAGCAGAACGTGGGTCAACCTAAAGAGCATGTCTTCTGAACTCCCTGTGCTTCTCCGTGACTGAATTCATATGGTCATGGAGACCATTCATGGGGATGCTATGGGGCTAATGTAGGAATCCATCTAGTTAAATAAGATTGCACAAAGCCAAAGCTTTCAAGTGGTGTTCCCCTTTTTTTTCACTGATTAACATCTTTTGATGAGGTGAGAAAAGAAGCTGAGCGCAGCAAGCAGTCGTCAGGCACTGAGAGTGTAGAGCAATTGCCAGGTTTAGACCTCTTTCCTGCAGCCTCAGGTACATGTTCTCTTTCACCTCCTGCATCTTGCAGTAGAGCTTTGGCATGGTCCTCAGAAGGTTTGGAGGGAATTTCGCATGAGGGCTAGAATGCCTTTGAGAAAATGTTTACTCAACCCACCGTGCATGATTGAGACGTGCAAGCGGCCGCATGCTCTGCCCCTGCACTTGTACAGTGTACAGAGGAAATTCCATCCTGTTGCGGACTTAACACTGCTGGTGGAAAAGGGCTCTGTCTAGCTGGCCATGCCCGCGAGAGTTTTCGACTAGGTGCGGCTGAGGTGTTGCAGCATTTCTTGATCCTGCCAGGGCACTGTAAGCTCCTTGGGTGACAACTCTGCTGAAGGCGGGATGAGACTGCCTGCACATAGTTGCCGTCATGCAGCTGTTTTGCGTAAACAAGGGAAAGGGCCGAAAGTGTGCTTTGCAGGGTCCTGTATTCTCGTTTTTGCAACTGGAGAACTTTCAATTCGGACGAAAAGCAAATCCTCAGGTAGGTAGGGTGCCGGAGCCTCCCGAATCGTGCTGGTGCGGGGATAGCAGCTGCAGGGGCTCAACTAGGTCCCAACATATGTGCCAACGAGCACTGCAGTTTTTGGCCACCATCATTGTTTGCGTGGGCCTCTGAGCTCCGTCGCTGGGGCCATGGCCATGCCAGCACAAGCTGCAGCTTTCTTGATTGTTTGCTGCCTCCTTGGGTCACAGGGCCACCTGACTTCGCAGCATGGCTGTGATGTACTGGACTGTGAGGACAGCACCGCGGCTCTAGCAGCTGTTCAACTCTCAGCGTCAATGGAGCGTAATGCCGGGATTGCGACCTCAGCACAGGGTCTCCAGGCATCTAGCTGCTTGTTGGCAGCACCAGAGCTTTCTGTGGCCGTTCGCGACTTTCTCAACAAGATGGGCTCGAGTCGAAATGCTGGTGCAGATGCTGGCTCAGCTCTTGCGGAGGCTGCATCGAAGGCAGGTTGTGATTTGGCTCAGTGGAACGCGGGACTTGCACGACGAACTGCCAAGCAGACGGCTGCTTTGGTAAGCCTAGTGGAGTCGCTGGGCAATCTGCGCCTGAGACCCTCCAGGCAGGAATCTAGCAGCAGAGCTGAGGCTACCTTTGTGTTTGAGAGTTTTGATGAGAGTGGTCGTGCTGGCACTGGTATGTTGGGGGAAGGCTGCCAAGGCAAAAGCGTATCGGAGGTGGCCATCACAGTGTCGCAGGAAGGGCCATTCCTTTGGACCAACCTCACCGGTGCCAGCATGCCCTTCAAGATAGGGCCTCCCTGTGCTAACACAAATCTTATCTCGGGAACCATGTGGCCTACAAAGGTCACGCCCCAGGGGATAGTGGGCGGAATCAAAGCTGCCTTTGTCAATCTACGGTCCACTATGTCCGGGACCTGGAGTACGGGGTCTCAAGGCTTTAACGGTAACATCACTGTGGCTTTTGACGACCTCCTCAAGGTGGAGTGGACCTGGGAGCCAGAATCCTGAAGGCCAAGGTTTGCCAGCTTGCAAGCTTTACTTTTGAGAGACCCCTCTCCCCTTGTCCAGCCTTCACCCCGTTGCTGTGCCATGGTGCACTTGCGGGGCACAGCGGATGCCTGCACGCTGCTAGGATTCCTGCAATTCGCCTGAACTTTCCGGGAGCCTACACAAGATATGCAAGCTGGAAGGAGTTGGCAAAAGAAATTGCGTCAGGGAGTGCTCCTTGCTTTGAAGCCATTACACTGGAACAAGACAACCATCTAAGGCCCAAGGGTTTCCCAAGAGCAGCTCACGGCAACAGGCGGACTTGATGCCCAGCTTCTGCTCTACATGAGCCGCTTCCGCAGTGTGTGGGTGGTGTCCGGCCTGTTTGTGAGATCCGGCAGGAGAGATAGAATCATGACTTAAGAGGGACCTTGATCCCATTTACTCCCTTTACTTGTTCAGCTCCCCTGAAGCTGCACATCGAACATACTTTGTTTTGTTGGTGGCCTAATAGATGCTGCTGTTTCATCTTTCGGGGTCTTGGGCCTGACAGGAGCATACTCAAGCCAGGGCTTCAGACTAAAATAATCCCTTCATGCTCATTAAGAAAACCCTCACCTCTAGTGTCAAAGATGTTGCCCAATTTACAAGGTCTCCTATGACTCCTATGCGTAGATGGGGGTGTTCAATATAATATACATATATATATACACACATATTTCCAAATGAAGTGCTTAATCTGCTTACCAGCCCTCCGTATCAGTTCGAAAGAAACAGCCCGAGACGCTCCCATCCCCAAATCAGAGCCTAATTTTTTGTTTCGTAAGCCCTGAGTTTCAAAACCGCCCCTACATCCGACAGTATTGTACAGGGTGATAAGCTCATATTTAAGGGTTTGCAGGATCAATCTGAACTTGGGCGACCCCTTGACGGCCCAAGTAAATCTGGGCTTCATTATATATGTGTTTCGAATCCCGCCTGCGGATAGTGTAGGGGACATGCCTGGCTGTGTAGGGATGTTTGGGCTAAACCGTCAACCCCCTTGTAACATGTCTTGTTCCTTGAAAGCATGTAACCATGAGTTGTGTTGCGTTCTGTAGGCGAATGACATGGGCCAAGCCCCTAACCTTCTGATGCTATCTGGTAGTTTCCCAAAATGGGAGCTTAGGGTTTAGGGTTTATGTTTTGGGGGACCCCGGTATAGCCCCCAAAAGGCTATAATCATAATCCTTACTGTGAGAACCTCCATGAAGGTCCCCCTCCAATTTGGGAAACCTCATTGCGTCAAATCTCTCAAGCAGTGAGCCTTTGACCCTCACGTCCGAAGCATTCAGCATTAAGCATCCCCCCCCCCCCACCCCGCAGATGATAAACCTCCCCCGGGATGGTACCGCCATACTTTTCGGGGGAATATGTATTCAAAACCTCCAAGCCCTAAACCTTAAACCCTAAACATGTGGGTTCGGATTCTAGTCGGCGTCGGGGCAGCAGTTTGATGGAGACCAGTACATTTGTGATTTGACCCGGATTCTAACCTTGCGATGCTGTATGGCCATGCAAGCGGCAAAAACCCTGAAAGCCCTCAACCCTCGACCCTAAACCCTAAATCCTGATCAAGTTTCAAAAAAATCCTGAACCCTATATAACCCATTAAAGTAACCTCAATATAGCCCTAATCTTACCCCAAAGAGTACCTATATCCCCTAAAGCCTAAACACTAAACACTAAACACTAAATAATGGATACCTATATCCCCTAACCCCTTTCTTTTGCCAGGAGCCTGCCGAAGAGTTGGGAGAGTTGCCTCAGGCCCTGGGCCCAGACAGTAGCACCGGGGCTTTGGATCATCAGGATTTGGGGTTTAGATTGTACGGTTTTAGGAGAAAAGGGTTGAGGATTTAGGGTTTAGGGTTCAGAAACCTAGGGAAAAGGGTTGAGGGTTTCAGGTTTATGGTTTAGAGTTTAGGGTTATAGGTTCTCCGGCCTCCGTAATTGCATCCCCCCTGTGGCCAAGCTCATGGGGGAAGGCGCTGCTCTCGGGAGGCTCTGCTGGCAGTCAGCAAGCCCGCGCTCAAAAGTGTTGTAGGTTTGGGGTGTTTCAGGTTATAGTCCCCTTTAGGTAGATAGAATATGGGGTATATGGGGATCTTATTGTAAATATACCCGAAGCCATATTCTATCTACTTAAGGGGGACTATAGGTTTGAGGGCCTTTTCTGGTTTCCTTCTTTGGCGTTCTGCCCTTCTCGAGCCGTTAGCTGCTGCCAGTCAAGGACTAGGCAGCTTGCTTTCCGCTTCCCATGCTTTTCCTTTCACTTCCGCGGATTCCCTAGGGTTTAGGGTTTAGGGGTTTAGGGTTTAGGGTTTAGGGATTTTGAGGCTTCGTGTCCTTGTGTTTCCTTTCGGGCAGCAAGTTGCTAGACGAACGAGGGTCACAGAATTGTTTCCAAAGCGTCCTAACAAGTACGATCCAGTGAGGTGTCTTCCTCAATCCGGCTTTTCCTTCTCTTGAACTTACTGCTTTTTAGTAGGGAAAAAGGGGATTATATATATATATACATATATATATATGGAATCTAGAGGGATTATGTTCCGATATTCCCTACTAGGTTCGTTAAATTCCAAGCACCGCAGTAAGCCAAATCAATGTACTGTAAAGCATTGGGTCAGTTGCATCAGGGCTTAGGATGATTAGCGTTTAGGGTTTAGAGTTTAGGGCTCGGGACAAGGGTTAAGGTTTAGGGTTTAGAGTTTAGGGTTTAGGGAAGAGGGTTTAGAGTTTAGAGTTTAGGGTATAAGGAATAGGGTTTAGGGTTTAGAGTTTGGGGTGTAGAACGTCAACTTGCCAGGTTCCATTGCCTTTGCTCAGCAGTAGTGCGGCAGAACGTGAACGTCGGGGCCTCGGCTGGAACCAGCAGTTTAGGGTTTGGGAATTAGGTTACGTCGATCCCCCTTATAGTAATAGCTCCTTAATATGGAGTTAATAGGGCCTTGATATACCTGCAATAGTCAATGTTGAGGGGTGTGTGTAAGCAAAAGTCTACAACAGCCTCCTGGCTTCTGTTGGGCCATCCTCCATGCCCTGCAGAATCCCTGATGGTCCAAGTACCCAATGATCATACTCCCAGTACCAAAAGCCCAAGTACACAAATAATTGGGCACATTGACCTTCAGGGGTACATATATAGATTTAGATATAGATATGCACATCTAGCACACGCACAGTTCTGTACATATGTATATATACACATATGTTTATAGGTACGCACATCTGCATTATATTTTTGGACGCTTTCAATTGTCTGGAATGATTGGAGAATGTGAGAAACTCCTCAATCCCAGGCCCTCCTGATGCGTTGCTGGCGCCGTTGCAGCTGCGGGCATCTGACGTCGGAAAGCCCACCTACAGCGGCACTGCCCTCAGCATGACAACCACTGATGACATCCACCTAGGCCTAAGGCACAAGGGTTTAGGGTTTAAGGGTTTGGGGTTTGGGGTTTGGGGTTTAGGTAGTGTGAACATGGGCGGCTGAACAGCCCGTCATGAAGCCCCCCGGGGCGCGGTCCTTGGGCAAAGAAAGGTCCAGTTCACGTTCCGCATGCCAGTGCTACCCAGACAATGGTTCTTAATGCTTATTATACTGAAGCCCAACAGAAAATATGAAATCCTAGTGCTGAAAACTCTCTCCCTCTATTTTACCCCCCAGCCGTACTTGATACTAAATGTTGCCAGGATACGATGTAGACCGCAATGAGCGTGTTGACACAGACCGACCAAAACCCAAACAAACCCTACATGATATCTAGAAACACCCTGGACCCCCAACCCTAAGCCCTGAACTCTAATCGCTAAACCCCCAACCCTAAGCCCAAAATCCTAAACCCGAAGCCTTAAACCCACTGATACTGCTTCAAGCCTCAACTCCAAGCCCTAACCCAAAAAAACGACGCCCTGAACCCTAAACCCAGCGAAATTGCTCGCAGTGTAAGGTGGTGGCCCAAGCCAAGAAGCCGAGGTAGAGCCCAACTCACCGGGTGCCCGACCCAGCAAACTGAAGCTTTAGAGGTTTTGGGAGTTTAGGGTTTTGGGCTTTTAGGGTTTTGGGGTGTTGGGGTTTTGGAGCCTAGTGTTTTGGGGTTTTAGAGTTTCGGGGTTTTGGGATTTTGGTGGTTTTAGGGCTTTGGTGTTTTGGGGTTTTAGGATTTTCGGTGTAGGGCCTGCATCATATCATTGGAAAGGGGCGCGATCATTGGGTTCGTAACCTTGGCAGGTGATGGGACGGATGCTCACCATTCCACTTAGTGTTGGGTAGTGATCTTGTCCTTCATTGGCAAACATCATTGTGAATGTCACCACCTTTCTTCTGCCACTCCTGTTTCATTGCAATGTCCTTATTCTTGTCTTTTGAGGGGATTCTGGACTAGCCCTTATGCAGCAGCCTAGGCCCAGGGAGCCGTGCCTCAGGCGGCATCGAGCCCCAGCCGGCGAGTCTGCCACAGATCACCCAAGGCACTTCCAAAGCGGTTTAGGTTTGAATTTTAGGGGCCGAGGATGAAAGTGAGGGCTGAGGATGGGAGTCCTTTTTGTCTTTGCATTTTTTAGTCTCCAACAGTTAGGGGCCCCACCTCCAGTGTATTACAAACCTCATGACAGGGACCCCCAACAACTTTTGGAAACCTGGATAGCGGATGCTAGGCTCACTGTTGGGGAGCGCAGGGAGAGGTATCGCGGTCTAACCGGGCAGGCAACCGCTCAAATTCTAGTATACATACGTATGGCTGAAAGATCAGTGGTTGAGGATGTAGCGCCATGAGTCAAGGTTATTTTCCAAATATGTTCCTACAAAATGCCAAGCAAGGACCCACCAGAATTATTTTGTACTCCCTATATCCTGGCTGTCCTTGGGGTCCCTTATTTTGAGCAACTCCTTCATGGTGTAGGGCTTATGCAACTGAATGCTCCTTGGAATGGCTTCCTGCTTGTTGTTGGCCTTAAAGGCTTACTCTAGAGTTCGGACGTACTTCTCCCCTGTTGAAGATCCTAGACTGCTTCCGTTCCACAAGTCAATGCCCGAATAATCCGACCGAGACAGCGCATTAAAGGTCGAAAGGTGCTGGTCAAAGAAGTCTTCCCGGGACTTGGGAATCCCTTGTTTGCCAAGAAGCTGTCACACGGAGGTGGCCCTGTCACGGAACAGAAGCCTGCAAGCGCACCTGCAGAAGAAAGTATTGTCCAGCCCTGCCTGCATCTGAGAAGTTGGTTTAGGGGTAAGGGTTGGGGGTTATAGGTTTAGGGTCTAGGGCTTAAAGCGTGGTGTGGGCTTTTGATGCCCAGTTTCGCCAGCTAGTCCCTAGTCGCCAATAACAGCAAGATCCCAAGCCCCCTAAGATGTTTGGTATACTGTGCCATTGTATCGTGGGAAAATGTATTTTTAGGGGGTGGGAGGTTGTTGTCATCAATCACTACTAATGCTGTTATTACTACGGGGGGGGACTGAGTGATACTCATGCAGATACGAAATCAGCTTGTGCAAGAGTCATAGACAGTTGTGGGGGTCTGGGTGCGTTTGAGGTGTGCCTTTGACTTATGGAAACGACCACTGTGAGATTACTGGTCCGAACGGCAGTGATACGTGTGGCTTGAAGCCCAGTCGCTGAACCCTCAAGAATACAGTAGCTCCAATTTTCCTTCCATCTTCCCTAAGCCCCTAGAGCGTAACCCTAGACTGAAAAACACAAACATCAAAGGGTTCTTGTGGTAAAGGTGAAAGAAGAATTCCAGAACCCCCCCTGCAGATAGCTCAGACGAACCGCAAACCCTTCATGTCAAAACCGCGTCCAGTCTACGTAGCATGAGAAATGCTTAAACCCGGAGACCCTATACATCCATGTAAACTCCTATGATCTGTAGTCCAAACTGCTTGAAGAGGTTATATCGGGGATTATTTTTGGGGACTACTCTAGGCTCTAGGGGATATTAAAGGAGACCAGGAGTTTAGATTATAGCTCATATGATCCCAATTTCCATGTCATTCTCCAATTTTTTATTTCGTTCTCATCTCCCTTCGCTTGCAAGACCAGGAAGACCAAAGCACCCAGAAAGCTCCATACGCCTCAATTAAGGCATATACTTGAAGTGGCATAAGCACCACTAGAGTGACGTAGTGAAACCTAGTTAATACAGGGGTACTGGCCTGCCTGGGTGCTGCAAGCCTTGGACTTACTGGTGCTTAAAGGGGGGAGTGGGGGAGGGAATGCAGGGACCATTGTGGTACTCATTATGGGGGGTCATATTTGGGTTTATATAAGGACTTTACGGATTATACACAGGTAGTCTTGTAGGGATCCACTTCCATACTTGCCGTTAGGCATGAGATCGATGAATGCATGATTTTGGTAACACCTGCGCATGTTCCTTGAAACGTGAGCTCTGCAAGGGAGCAGTGTCACGAACACCGCTCCTGTCATGGTGGTGGCAAGTAGTACCCCCCCTAGGTTTCCCCCTTAAGTAAGGTTATTTAGGGATAATTAGGCTTAATTAAGGTTAATTCAGGAGGAACCTAGCGGGGGGTAGTATAGGGGGGGGGGTACTAGTTGAACCCATGATATGATTGAATGCAGAGCCCCACGCACTAAGCTCCAAACACCTAGGCTGTCCTAGCCCTGGCCCATGAGGTGCAGACCCGGTGGAAGAGAAGCCTGCGCAAAGCCCGCAGGGCCTGGGCCCTGGAGGGACCCATGATTTTGCGCACTCCCTTACAGCCCCCCTTAAGTAGATAGAATATGGGGTATATGGGGATCTTATTATGATATACCCAAAGCCATATTCTATTTACTTAAGGGGGACTATAGCCCTAAACCGCGCGTTGTTTGAAGAGGATCTTCCAGCTTGGTGTCGCTGGAAAGCGGATTCAGCAGATTCTTACTGGCTATTTGGGATTCCTGGTGCTGCTTTAGGCTGAGTGAGGGGGTGAACACGGGCCTTTCCAGAATCAGGGCTCCTTCTTGTGCCCCCAAGAAAGAGGATAAGAGTATATGCCGTGTATGGGGCCCGCTATTTATGAAACCGCGGCCATATACTGATAGCAGAGATACCTTGCCCAAGCACCAGAAACTACAGCAAGTAGTACAGGGACCCCAAGTGGTGCAAGATCTTTGTCTGTTAGCAGAAGGCGCCACTAATGTAGACCCATGATGAATAAAGCCCCTCCTTTTAAGGGCCTTACTTTTGGGATCCCTAGTATCATCCCTATTGAGGGGCGGGGATTTATTTATCAGGGGTCTACATTAACAAAATAAGCCCTAAACCCTAAACCCTAACCCTACAGAAGGCACCACTATAGCGGTACAAAAGCACGAGGAGCGTCGTCTAGAAGAGGTAGCCGCTACGGAGTCTTGTAGTGTATCTACAATGAGGTATAGGGTTTAGGGTTTCGGGTAACCCAGACCCTTTTTAGGGGTTATATAGGGTTACGTGAGGGTTATTTAGGGGTTGCTATGTAAGGGTTATTTAGGGGCTTTGTAGGGTTTAGGGCTTGTCTTGTTAATGTAGACCCCTGATGAATAAACCCGCTCCCCTGAATTTGGATTTTTAAATAGGGATCCTAATGCTAAGGCCCGGGGGTTTATTAGTCCTGGGTCTATATCATCTACAATACTCTAAACCCTGAACCCTAAAAGAAGCCAGAACAAGCTCGAGATGTCCGTTTGTCCGTTCTTACACTGAAGTGGGAGCAATCCTGAACACTTGCACCCTATCAACCCACGCCCCCGAAACCTGCTTTCGAAAGTCCTGCATCAGTAGCCTTGTAGCCCTCAACCCAAACCCCCCCCTACGTATACTTTCATTTAGCCCTATAACCCCCGTGAATGGACCCACTGCTTCCCTTCCTTTCAGCAATGCCAGAAGAGGCGATCTCCTCCACGGGAACCCTGATAACTTGCCGACCCACCTGGAAGGCCAATGCCCCAACACTCGGATTCTGATTTCTACTTGGAGTTAAGGGTTTAGGCCATCGGCTCTGTGTGCGTGCCACGATGCAGAAAGGGTTTCGGGACACCAGGGAAGAAGTACGATTTCTCACGGTTTCGCACAGAGATGGGACAAGGCCTTTTGGGGTCGTTTGTCCAGAAGAGACAATCTACAGTCTTATGTCTGATGTGAGCAAGCCATAAACTAAACTTCGCAGTTCTTGTTTCTCTTGTTTTGTGTCGCCACTCCTAGGCTGCACTGGTGGTATTGCTCCCTTTGCCCTGAGCCCTTTCCCGTTCCTCTTATCTTCTCCACCTTTCCGCCTTCTCCGCCTCATTTTACTGTGTTAGCTCTGACACTTGCTGTTGTTGTTGTTGTTGTTGTTGTTGTCCTTCCCTTCAACCTTTCAAGCAAAAGAGATGCTGCAGGTCCAGCCGAGGTTGCTGCCAGCTCGGCACCCGGTTTCATTCAGGCTTTTTAACATTTCAGTGGTACTTTTTCTGAGAGTTCCCACAGTAAGACTCAAAGTGTTTCGGTGCTTTTGGAGGACACTGCGCCTTCTCCAGAAAGGCCCTGTTGTTGTGGGACATTGAAGGAGATCATTACTATTACCAGTGTCTTTATTCGTCTTATTATTGCATATTATTACCATTATTGTTGTTATCTTGCGTTACTTCAGGAGCTAGCTCCGGGACTCTCCCCCCTCACGTGCCCAGGTTTGATTTTTTCAGCCTTTGCTTGCATGGTCTGACCTTTCAAGCACAAGGCTGCAGAAAAGCTGTGGCCTAAACTGCGCTCAGCGAAGCAACTTTTGATTTGATTGCATGTTGTACCATCATCAGGGTCTAGGGATTGGAGTTTGGGGTTTAGGGCGCCGATGGAGTGTTTCTGGGAGTGACACCCTCTCTCCTTTCAAAATGGTATCATGTTTGTTTGCAGGACCCGCAGCAAGAGATTTACATTTTGGACGGTGCCCCCGCATACAGCCACTTTCATCATCTTTCCCCTCCTGACGACTCTGAAGTCAACATACCCGCTAATCGTACATTCCGTATCCCGTAGGAACAACGAGGAAGTAGACTGAACACCTTTATTTTTTTTACATACCCCTATAGATGTATCTTTCCCTTTGATTTTCCGCTGGGTTCTGAATTCCCTACTCTAAGCCCGAAACTTTAAATCGCTAAGTACTGGTAGTCTCCATTTCATGGTGATGTTCTTTTTCATGTGATTCTGTCCATTACCTGGTTAAACCCTAAACCCTAAACCCTAAACCGGCCAGTGAACTCTGAAGCTGTGCCATGGCCCTGGGAAGATGCTGCGGCTGAGGTGCCTTCCGCAAGGCGGAGCAGGATATTTTAGGATTGGGGTTTCGGGTTTAGGGTTCAGGGGACTTCAGTCCAAGTCCACTCCCTTGTGGGGCTTCCCGCTGCAGTGGTCTTTTAGATCTGTTTAGCACATGCCCAAACAGCCGAACTTGGCCCCAAGGCTTTCCGACCAGTTTCAACCGCCATGTTGCGGCTGGTTTGGGTACTGGCATCTTGCCGCACCGATGTCCTGGCATTTCTTTGCAGAAGCCTTCTTCTGGGGGTTGGCGCCTTCGTGGTGCCTGGGTTTAGGTTAAGTTTACGGTTCAGGATTTGCAAGAGGGCTTTTGGGAACTGATGCCCTAATGGCTTCAAACAACATGGAGCTGCCATTTTCCCGCAGTAGTAGTTTCCATTTTTTCCATTTCCCTTATGTAGCCCTATAGTATTCCTCCCTGTTTTTTATTCTATACCCTAGGTGATTAAGTGGGTAGTATACCCCTGTATTCCTGTCTTTCCTACTAATCCTTAACCTTTAACCCTTATTTTCAGCCCTCTATATGTGTATATATATATACAGGCATATTATTCTGCAAGCATACACACACACACATATATATATATGCACATGTATAAATTCGCAACCCTATTCCCTAAGTGGTTTAGCCGAGGTGTGGCTGCTGCCGTGACAGGCTTGGCCGTCAGCAAGTCCTTGGCAACTGAAGCCAGGGCGCGCTCTGTCTTGCCTTCCCCAAATATACATGAGGCGGGCATTCGCGGTTTACCCTGAACTCCACGGTTACCTAGGGTTTAGGGCTCAGGGCCTGAACTCTAAACCCTAAACTCTAGACCCTAAACTCTAAACCTTAAAGCCTTAGAGTTTAGGCTTGTGTTGCTGGGGTAGAACAGGATGGTTGATAAGGCTGCTCCCAGCGCATGCTACTGAACTAGTCCCACGTGAACGCATCCTGGAATGTAAGGCACTGCCTGCAGGGTCTTATAGATGAGTGGGCCTGGATCCGATTTTTTTTTATCCACCTAAACCCTAAGTAGTTTCCATTTTCTTTTCCATTATCCCTATATAATCCCTAATGTAACCCTAATATAACCCCAATATACTATAGTAGTTTCCATTTTCTTTTCCATTATCCCATAACCCCTTGGAGGGTATGCAAGATCCCCTAGCTGAAGCCATTCTCTCTGGTGGCTCGAACATGTTCGAATTGTTCATTGCAAGTTCATGTGTTGAATCCTTGGGTTTGTCCTCGTAGGTGGGCTATATCACCGTGCCTCGGGCTGACTCGGATAGTGCTTTGCTTTTCGTTTTCTGTTGCCTAAATCGCTCTGTTTAGAATGTTGGGAGCCCCCCCACGCCGTCGAGGATTTAGAGGGCGACCTTGCCACATTTCAGCGATATCTGGACAGCGAGCGGGCAGTGCTGTATAGGGACCCCTGGTGCAGTTTCGGAGACGGTAGTTTCCCAAAATAGGGGGACCTCAATACAGATCACAGTATACTATAGTCCGTATAATAGGGACCCTCCCCCCAAAAGGTATCCCTTTTGGGAAACCTCCCCTATATAAGCCCTATTTAGCCCCTATATAACCCGTATACCCCCCCTTAAAGGTACCCTTAATTGTGGACCCTAAATCCTAAACCCTAAACCCGGGAAACCCCCAGGCTGACTTTTCTGATTTTTCAGTGTCAGCAGCCTAGTAGACTGTTGGAAAATGCCAATGCAGGGGACTGCTAAGCAATGCCCGCGAACCACCAGAAGCTACCTTAGGGTTCAGGGTTTAGGGTTTAGGTTAGCTAGGAAGGAAGGAATGGATCCTTATAGTAGTCCTATGAACCCATTATAGTAGGTTTCAGTTTGTTTTCCATTCCTTCCTTCCAAGCTAACGCAAGAAAACAGTACAATGCATTCGCTGTCAGGCTCTGTGCTTGGTCCCGCAGCCCAGTGTATGAGTTTACCAAGAAGGAAAGACACCTTTCCCTAAATTGAGGGCTACAACCACTAATCCCCTCCCCTATTTTTGAACCACCGCACCACCCCTAATATTAAATACTCCCAATATTTTGTAGTACACCACCATGGGGAGTACTTGTTATTAGGGGGGTGGGGGGGTTTAGACGAAGGGGTAGGGGATTAATCAGGGCCAAAACCCGGGCCTTAGAGCCAGTGATGGTGCTGCGGCGGTTTCTCCGATCATTTTTTCATACGAGCTATAGTCTAAACTCGTTGAAGTATGGGGTTTTATTTAGGGGGATACTAGGAGTTTAGACTATAGCTCATATCAGATTATCAACAGCATTACTTACACCCTCAACCCCTAAATTGTTCCTTTGTCCCCCCCAAGTACTTTGATTGTCTGTGTTTGAGCTGAGGACCGGGATGGGGAGCTCCAACTCCGGTCTAAGAACGCTGCCTTTGTATCTTGCTGGTTCTTAGTAGGGAATCAATGTACATGTATATATATATATGTATGCTTTTTTGAAATGGGGTTTAGGGTTTAAGGTATGGGGGGGAAATGGGGATGTACATTTTATAGTGTTGAGGGTTTAGGGTAGCAGGGGAATATCGGAATATATGATGTAGGGATTATATTCCCTTCTTCCCTACTGAGAGCCGGTAAGGTATTTGGCGGTGACCTCTTTGATCGCGGCAACGGCGACCTGAGGCTCGCGAAGCTCTGGGATACTTGTTCTTGTGATCTACTGCTGCCAGGATGATTGCTAATGATTACTACAGCACATGCGGAAAGATGTCGCATTGATTGCCCTATAATGTATGTCTTTCCATTCTTTGGTAACAGGACATTGACGAGATGTGATGTTTCTTACGTGGACCCCACACCCAGTAGTAGTGACTAAGGGATAATAGTAACCACATTGCCTCCTTATATTCCTATGATATCACAATTACGGGCTGGGGGTTCCGCCTACGATATTTCCGTTTCTACTGATTCTTCTGGGTTTTTCTGAGAAGCCCTAAACTCTACACGCTATGATTCTTCTAGGCTTTTCCCAGAGCGCAGGCTGGCCAGGGAGCTTGTTCGCCTCAAGAAGAGGCACCCTGAACGAGTCTTCCTGATCATGGGAAACCGGGACATCAACAAGATGCGCCTTACCGCGGAGCTGGAGGCTTGCCGTAAGTTTTCCGTTTTTGACTCTGAAGATCCCTTCCCAGAGCCCCTTCTTTCCATCGGCTTTACTCCCCCATCCCTGCGTGAACGCGGTGACAGGCCGACGAGGTCCGCCGGGGCAAGAATGCTGCCTACCCCGCTTGGTGGGATGCAAATGCCACCACCTTGACAGATTTCCTGGAGAAGAAGCAGCTTCCAGATACCCGGGTCAATCGATTGAAGTGGATCTTGCAGTGTACCATGGGCTCACCCAAAGCTTTTGCACTCCGAAGGGAGGAGTTGGCCCATTTGGAGCACAAGGCCGTCTCTGACATTTCTGATGAGGAGGTGCTGAATAGTTTTGATCGTTCTGTTGAAGAGGATGGCGAAGTGACCAGCTACCTCCAAAATGCCCAGATCGGCGTGATCATTGGCGACACACTTTTTGTGCATGGAGCTGTAGAGCGGCAGGCCTTGGGGTTTGTACCCAGCCCTACGCTCCGGTACATCAGAAACAGCCCCGAAGACGTGCGCGGCAAGGGAAGCCGCTGTGACCTCCCCCTGCGCGAGTGGATTGAGGGATTGAACACCTTTGCTGCCGACCAGGTTGACACCTGGCAACTGAGCCCCGACTGGCAAGGGAACGGGGAGCGAGTTCGAGGAGGGGAAGCGCTCATGGCGTATCAAAGCCGACCGGCCATGGCCCTGCACACAGTGGTGGTGACGTGCTACGTGGATGGCCACAGCATGCCAGCCCGGAAGGCCATCGATAAGGATAAGTTCGAGGGCTACCAGAAGTGCTCGGACCCCTTGAGCCCTGAGGTCGTGAAGTATCTGCTGGAAGGTTCGCCGCAGTTTTCACCGACCTACCTACTTGAGTTCCGGCCTACCGCCGATCCATTCTTCGTTGTTTAAAAGGCAAACGCAATTCATCAAAGTGCACCCATTGGATTTGTTCGCAGGTGGGGTTCGTCGGATCGTTGTGGGGCACAAGCCAAGTGGCGCAGCTCCTGCAGTTCTTCGAACATCTGGTCCGGATGGCTTGGGCTACGAGGTGTGGTGACGTCTCAAGATTTTAAAGACTTCATTGGTTGGGGTCTTCTGCTCATGTAGTGATGCTTGTCACTATGAGATAGCGAGGGGTATGTAACTCTTGCTTGCAGTTACAGCTGATAACAGCTCTTTCTTTATCCGTCCCAGGTCGTTTCTGGAGATACCAACTACGCCAGCCCAAAAGGCCCCTGCCTACGGGGCGGCTCATGGTGTGAAGTGCGCATCTCGCTAAATCCGTGGTCCTGGCACTGTTCGGCAAACTTTGGTAGCTTCCGAAAGACTTCTTAAAGGCAGTGAGAACTGTGAGAACCCGCAGTTTCCACTTTGATTAATTTTCCTTGTCCATTTGCTTTGCCACTTATCTGAAGCCCCAAACCTAAACTCTAAGTATTGCTTTCCATATCATTTTCCTTTTCATTTTTCATTCTATATTTTATCTAAATCCTAAACCTCAAATGCCAGGGTCAAAGAGCGCCGAAATCTGACCCTCCCAGGTCCGATGGCACCAGCCGCACGAGGCTGCATGGAAAGCTGCCAGATGACTCTGGCGAATCTGGGTTGCTGTTAAGGAATTTGATTTAAGTTACGATTTTGGTTAAACCATTTTTGTTATTGTATATATATATATCCATAATGGTAACTTAGTTTAAGTTCCTTAACCGTAACTCTATATATCCCCAATATCCCTAGATACCCCTATATACCCCCATATAACAACAGCAACACAGGAATACGACTTTTGTCTGCCGGCCCTGGGAACACCAGTGCAGCTCGGTGAAAGGCTTGGATTTAGGGTTCAGGGTTTAGGGTTTGGGGTCTAGGGTTAGGCAAGAGGTCCAGGGTGCAGGCTTTACTGGGTTGCTGAAAAACAACCCAATTTAGAATGCTCTGGGTTTAGGGAGCGGTCTCATTTTCACGGTCGCTCGGTCTCAGTTTTTAGGTCAGAACTCTCGGTTTTACGATGGTTTGGTATCATTTTTCAGTTCGCTCGGAGAGTAGCACTGGGTTTCCGATCAACTCATGGGTGCTTGAGGGAGAGGGGGGCAGTGGATCCTCATAATAATCCCTACATAATCCCCATGTGTACTATATACCCCCATAACGGTACTCATATTCACCCCCCCAAAACCCTAAACCCTAATGCCCTAAACCCTACAGTAGTACCTATGTTCACTCCTCCACTCCCCCTTAAGCACCAGTAGGTCAAATAGTGGGGTAATGTTGCACCCGACACGTTGGAGAAAGCCCTCGGGTTGAGTTTCAAAAAGGAGGGCTTAGGGTTTAGGTAGAAATGAGTGAATGCGATAACGTGATATGATCCTTTTGTGGTTTGTAATTATTGTCATAGTTGACACTTGCGTTGCGCAATATACCCGCCTAGAAAGGGTTAAGGTTCTAGGTTTAGGGAGAAGGTTCTTGCAATCGGAATCACAGATGGACCCCCAGGATAGCGAACGTGCATCTTCACTATGGTCCCAATTTTGATATCTCAAAGGAGTTTCTCAAAATGATGAAGCCATTTTGGGGCATGCCATCGTACAGACCGTGCTTTTTTGAGAGGGCACGTAGAGAAAAAACATGCGGATAGGAGCCCACGAACCATATGCAGACACGCGGCAGACGCCACGTGATACGCAGTCCCCAGTCACTCCCCACTCTACACCTCACATCACCCTCACCTCTCTGCTCTGCACTCTATCCACTCTCCATTCTTAACTGCGTACGCCACTCCACTCTTCAGAGGCTGCACCCTCCGCTCGCTCCACACTAATCACTAATCTTTACTCTCCGATCTCCACACTGCAACCCACTCCTCGTTTCCACTCCAAAGCTCTTCCGGTCCGGACAGGAGGGTCCAAACGCGACGACAGTTACAAAGATGACGACACCCAGGCCCTTCCTCCATGTAACTGTTAGCATTTTTGAACTTTCGAGACGCAACGAAGACACGAGGATCCAAAAGCAACAACAATTGCGAGGATAGCCACGTTTGGGGGCTTTCCCGGCCTGCAGCCGTGACTCGACAGTCGCGAAAGCTTCGCGCATCTTCGCGCATGCTGCGCACAGGCTTGTGAGCTTCTCAACTTTTGGGCACCTCCCGGACCCGTGGACCCTGACACTTCTGCAGAGCTGCGACTAGATGACTAGGACTAATGGCTCAATTTCGCAATGGAAAGTTCCCTTCTCGGCTTTTGTTCATGTTGATTCCACTCACCGAAGCCGACCTGACCCCAGAGGCAAGCGGGCTGACTTAAGCTCTCAGACTCTACGCCCTACGTAGCAGATATCCGAAACCTTAAAAAAATAGTAGCTCTACGCCCTTCTCCAGCCTGAGCCCTAAATGAGGCCTTAAACCTACGGCGTCACCTCCTCAACTTAAACACTAAAGCCTCATGCTAAACGCTACCTAAGCTGCAGACCAAGGAAGAGCGATGATGAGGGAGATCAGCTTATTGGCCACGAAACGACTGAAGGCACGGGGGCTTAACCCTAAACCCTAAACCCTAAACCCTAGGGGGCTTAAAGGTAGGGAAACTCTTCACACCACATGGGCATCTCTCCCCTTTTCCTGAAGTTCAGTCTCGGGTTTATAGATCTGGGTTCGAGGTGTAGAGTTTGGCCATGATTATTAACATTGTTACTACCATTATTACTATTACTGTTACTTGTGCTAGTAATGTTAGTATTATTCTTACTGCTGTTATTGTTGGAATTCTTCTTGTTGTTTTCATTCTTATGATGTCAGGGTTTCAGGTTAACGGCGTAGGTTAGGTTAATGGCTCAGGCTACGGTCTTATTGTCTTTATGGTGAGAGTACAGGCTATCTATGAATTTTGAGTGTAGCGACCATAAACCTAAGCCCCACCATGAATGCCATGAAGAGTTGAGTTATTCATTTTTGGATGCACCCAGACCCCGAAAAATCCGAAACCTCTCCAACTCCAACACCCGAAGCCCTTAAACCCTTAAAGCCCAAACCCTAAACTGATGATCCAGGCTGGTGGGTGCGAGTTCGGCTTCTTACATCTGATGGATCCCGCCGCTACTTGGCCATTATTAGAACATGGGGATTTACCACAAATTGGGGAATCGTAAGGGCCCAATCCGGATTGCAAGTATCCTCAAGGGCTTCATAGGCTGCAATTTTTTTTTCTCGGAGTTTCCCATGGCTTTGTGCAGCAAGAATCTACAAGCGTTTTTAACCGGAGACAGGCAAGAAACTAGATCGAAAAGGAGTGTTACAATTGATCACCCGTGGCAACATTACATTGCACTTTGCATAATGGGATGTAGAAGCAGTTCGGGTTTCAACCGGGCCCGGAGTGTCATCAGGCTACCTCCTGTCCAAGGGCAAAGGGCGCAAGGCCGATTACATCATGAAGGATGCCACGGAGATTGAAGTCTGCTCAGTACCTCCATCTCTGAAGCCCTAGTGTCTCAGGGTCCACACGGACCCGTCCAAGCTTGAAGCTACCGGAAGTTGGGGCAAAAGCCAAAGCGCCCAAGAAAGGGTTTCAGAGCTGCCTCCCCGGCCTCCCCAGCATGATAACATGCCTATCCGCC
Source organism: Symbiodinium pilosum (assembly GCA_905231905.1). Classification (NCBI taxonomy): domain Eukaryota; class Dinophyceae; order Suessiales; family Symbiodiniaceae; genus Symbiodinium; species Symbiodinium pilosum. The sequence goes on from CAJNIZ010014025.1 coordinate 50,012, forward strand.
CTCGCTCCGGCACATTGTGTACAAAGATGCTGGAACATGGTCTGGCTTGAGCTGGAAAAGCATTTGCCAAACAGCGCGCGATGTGAAAAGGCTTTGCTGAGGAAAGCGTTGCTGGTGCAGATCAATTCAGCACCGCCTCTACTGCCATTGCAACCACTGCCGCTGCTGCTGCTGCTGCTGCTGCTGCTGCTGCTACCACTACTGCTGCTACTGCCTCTACCACTACCACTGCCACTGCTACAGCTACTGCGACCACCACTGCCGCCGCCGCGACCGCCGCCGCCACCACCACCACCACCACCACCACCGCCGCCGCCGCCACCAGCACCAGCACCAGCACCAGCACCAGCACCAGCACCAGCGCCAGCGCCAGCGCCAGCGCCAGCGCCAGCGCCAGCGCCAGCGCCAGCGCCAGCGCCACCGCCACAGCCACCGCGACTGCGACCGCGACCGCGACCACGACCACGATCACTCCCCCTTACGACCCGGAACCTGGCACACAAAGTTCGGGGTTGGTTTGGGGCGTAGGGTGTACGGTTGAGAGTTCAGGGTGGAACGGGAAAGTTTTGGGGGTTAGGGCTTCTCTTGGGATGCGTTCTTCCGTTCCCAGGTAGGCATGAGGAGGAAAAATGTTTAATTGTATGGAATAGATCCCCATTGTGGGGGTACATGGAGGTACCGTAAAATTTTGGGAAATGCAGCATCTTCCTCTGGAACTAGGGTGGCACACAGTCCTGCAATCTCCGCAGTGCTACGTGCCATTGGCAGACCTCGGCCCAAACGCAAATCCCCAGATATCCCTCAGCCCTAAATGCCCAATCCCTAAACCCTCAACCTGATAACAAATTAAGCGGCTCCTGTGACATCACAATTGCTTAGGGGAGTAGAAAGGTAGGTCGTCCAAATTGGTCGCCAAATCATATTGGCTATCCTAAATGAGGACCATCATTCTGCCAAGTCCCAATAAGACATGACAGTTTCTTTTCGAAGTTTTTGTCCCTACAGAAACCTATGCATCCCGCCTCCAATTTCTTACACCTTCAAATTGGAGCCATTGTTGGACAGCTGTTTTATTCTTTAGCTTGCTAATCCTAATGACGAATCTATCACATGGCTTTAAACTGTACTGAGTCCGAAGCCTACCTTAAATCCGAAACCCAGCAAATCCTAAACCCTAGACCTTAAAATTAAATTAAACCCTAAACTTAAGCCCTAAACCCTGTAAATCCCAAGGCCCCCCCTCCAAAAGATTCGAAGAATACCTTGAGGCGCGTCTGCAACGGATGCCGTGGAGCAGCCAGCGCCAGGCCAGTGGCTCTAGAATGTACCTCTGAGGCTCTGAGGTTTAGGGTTTTAAGGTGTAGGGTTTTAGAGTTTTACGGTTTTAGAGTTTCAAGGTTGTAGGGCTTAAGGGTTTAGGGTAAGGAATGAAATGTACACAGATACCCCAGGTCTACCCCCTAGAATAATGGAAAAGAACATGGAAAGTACTGTATTATTACCGGGTTTACCAAGAGGGTGGGGGCTACCATGCTAGTTAGGGTTTACGCGCTTGGACAATGGAAAAGGAGATGGACATTAACTTAGCTCTTAGGGTAAGGTTCAGGGTGTAGGCTTTGAGCGAAAGCTTTTTTTTTGGTTTCGCGTGTAGGGTTTGGGGTCTAGGGTTTTGGGTTTAGGAAGTTTAGGTTGTAGGTTTTTGAGTTTACATTCCATGGAGTAAGGTTCTGAGTTTAGGTTTGGGGTACACGGTTTACTAAAACAGGGGTATCAACGATAAGACTTCTACATCATAGCCTTATGGATTTTCCGTAGGGGGCTTGAGTTGAAATTTCAGGATTCATGGGCCCCTTTTGTAAGGCCAGATGCAAAGACCAAGCAGCGAAGGCCCTCTGGTCACTCATCGCGCGTTTTCCCATGGCTCTGCTTCGCGGAGTTCGTTTCGGCGATTGTTCCACAGAAGCTGAGGTCCAAATTGGCTGAGGGTTAAAGGAGCTATCAACACAGTTTGTTGAGTTTTGTGCAGGGCGGTTGGAGGGACATAGCGAATCGCGTAGAGAGCAGTATGTCACACGCGGATGACAGGCCCAGACGGGAGCAAGATGTCACTTTCCGCCGGACTTTTGTAGTAAGGCCCTGAAGTGACGTTGAACTTGCGGAACTGTAGCAGGGGGCCCTGCAAGGCGGGCACTAATATTGAGCTCCTCGTTAAGGAGTTGGTCCATGCTACCATCGAGAAATTTCTTTCTCACTTTGTGGCCCTAAGCTTCTTCGAACTTAAGTTCAAACTTCCCCAAGTCTGCTAGCCTTCAGCGACAGGTCCCTTAGTACGTCGAGTCACCTCCAGCGAGGAGGACGAGGTTCGCTGCCATGCTTTGCCCACTGCAGCAAGTAGCGAGCGACGGAAATGGAATCAGCAGCATACAGATTTTGAAGGGGGAGGTGCAGCTGGAGTAGGTGCCATACTACCAATAATGATGCTTGAAAGGGCACCCAGCACAGACAGGACGTATCTTCCCGAACAAGATCATGGGACCTTCGTCAGAGCAAGGGTGATCAACGCCCTGTTGCTAGTCGCCCGTCTTCAAGGTTTTTGGCTCAAGTGCACAGCAAGGTTCCGCCTAGCTCCCTAAGATTCCTCTACGCCGGCAGGATGACTCAGTCTCGAATGTTGCCGTCTCTTGGCAATCGATAGGCTGGATCACAGAATCTCTAGAGAAATGCAGCTCCTTCTATGTACAGCTTGAATCGGTGGCCCACCAACATTTTATGGTGTTTACAACTTGGGAAATGACTCTGTCATTGTATTTGCTACCTGAATTCCATGTAGGTGGATCATGGTTGGCGAAATCTGCTCTGAACTCTAAACCACAAGCTGTCCCCCCTCCCCCAAAGTCCCACATACATAATTTGTCAATCTAAGCTTTCAACGTACATAAACCCTAAACACACTCACCCTGAACCCGAAAACCTCAGACCAGTCCACCCTTACAGCAACCCCTAAACCCTAAACCGTAAATAGCAGTTTCAGTTCTTTTTTCTGTTATCCCTATGTATCCTTATATGAGCTCTAGTCTAAGGTCCTTAAAACAAGGGCTTATACTGGGGGAGTATTATAGGCGTATGAAGGCGGATACTCGGAGTTTAGACTGTAGCTTGTACAACTACATAACTCTATGACGTCATCTCTATGTATCCTTATATAACTGATTTTAAATAACCCTATATGAGCTATAGTCTAAACTCCTTAAAGGGGGTTAAATAGGGGATTAAAAAGGGTAATACTATAATGGTTATTAAGGGGGATACTAGGAGTTTAGACTATAGCTCATATAACTTACCCCTATATAACCCCAATATAACCCCTATATACCTTCATAACCCTGTAAGGGGATTTTGGGAGCCTGAGCCCACCCAAGCCTCAAAGCAAGGACTGTGCTGCTCGCTGCTGGCTCCTGGCTCCTGATCTCCCTGCTGGGCTCCAAGCAGAGCCTCGGGAAGCTGTTGATCTAAGGTCGTTGTAGGGGTTAGGGGTTTTAGGGGTTTTAGGGGTTTTTAGGGGTTCAGGGGTTTAGGGGTTTTGGGGTTTAGCTTCTTATAATGTGTAGATCTATGCATATGTGTGTTTATATGTATATAATATAGGTACATACTCTAGGGTTTCTATTAGGTATAAGTCAGTTGGACTCCCCATCCTGCTATAATGGTATAATAGGAATTTGAGAGATCCCCATTAGTTACTATTGCTGGGAAGGGGGGGGGGGCACTTAAGGCATACAAGCAGAGGGCCTATACTAGAAACCCTTGAGCTGAGAATTCGGGTCAGCTTAGGGTCTGGGGTTTAGGGATTGAGACTTGGCATTTGGGGGTTTTCAAGTATTTGGGGTATCCGTTTTGAATTTCGGGGATGAGGTTTGGGGCTCAGGCCAAGCGGTTGTTGAATTTGTAGATGAATATGATATGAAGAGGCGGGCCTCCCACACTTTCCACGTTTACATGCTCTGGAAGGGCATCGATATGGAGGTTTCCCATAATTAGGGTGCCATTTTCGGGATCCCTACGATAAAGATTATAGTATCTTGAGGTCTAGGTTCAGATCCCCTATTTGGGGAAACTACTATATGAAGTACATGGAGACCAGAATGCAAGAGAATGAGGATTCCTGAAACCCTCCCAGAAATAGACAACTACCGTCAAGTCTAGAATAACACTAAAAACATGGCTGCCGCCCTAAACCCTAAACGAATGGCGATCAAAGTTTTTCAGGCTGTCGCAGCCCGAGGCTCCAAACTGACTCTATGTCCTGTTGTGGTCCAGTAGCTCCTGTTTACAGTAGCTATAGTCTAAACTCCTTAAAGGGATTACATACTATATAGGGGAGTATTATACAAAGTTATTCAGGGGGATGCTAGGAATCTAGACCATGGGTTGTATAAGCCTTATAGTTAAGGGACCCTGAACAGTAAACATGGGGTCCTTCTTGTAGTTTGCTCTGGTCATTGTTACAGCGCCTAGTTAGTAATATTGACTGTAGCTCATATGATTATGCACCTCGTCATAAACGCAGTTCCATTTGATTTCCATGGCCTTCTGCACTTGATTTTCCGTTATAAAGGTCTATATCCCTATATATCCCTATAGAACCTTAAGGCCTCAGCCTAAACCCTATGAACCCCAAACCTTGCAAGCTGAGGACAACCTTCCTCACTGGCACTTCACCTTCGGCATCTCGGCAGAGCCGAACCGCAATGCGAGGCTTCAAGGACCCTTGGCTGCGCTGGCTGCGCTGTAGGCGAGCGTTTGGGATGTCAGATATGGGGTTTTATAGGTTTATACAGGCACACCTAAGGTCAGTTAGGGTGATTTAGTGTCATGTAGGGATATATATTGGCAATTATAGAGATAAAAGAGAAGAGCATAGATACTATACTTTAAGCTTTCCGCAATAGCTGAAGTCCTATCAGCCAGCTTGGGGCTGACGGCCCCGACCTCGGAATTATGTCCTGGCTCCCTTGACTGTCCTAAAAGGGGGCTCTGAAGAGCCTGCGCGGGTTCATGTTGGTTTTTAGGGGGTAGTCCCTTGGAATGCTTCTGGTTCCCCTGCATCTTGATGGACCCATTCAACGTCGCCGAATCATACTTTGCAATCTTGGAGAGGGCTGTGAACCTTAAACTCGAAGCAGTAAGCTCAAAATATAGAAACCGTCAATCCCTAGAGCTTCAGCCATAAACTTTAAGCCCTACATCCTGATCCTAGTCCCCAACCTCACACCTAAACCCAAACCCTGCCCCCTACACCCTAACCCCCAAACCTTGAACCCTGAACCCTGAACCACTCCCTGCACGTTAAATCCTTCAAGCCTCTAAAACCTTGACCCTACTAAACCCTAAACCCTAAATCCCTGAAGCCTCGAAATCCTTGATCCTACTTAACCCTAAAACCTAAATCCCTGGAGCCTCTAAATCCTTAAGCCGACTAAACCCTGAAGCCTGAATCCCTAAAGCCGCTAAATCCTTAACCCTACTAAACCCTAAAGCCTAAATCCCTAAAGCCGCTAAATCCTTAACCCTACTAAACCCTAAAGCCTGAATCCCTAAAGCCTTTAAATCCCTAACTCTACTAAACCCTAAA
>CAJNIZ010014025.1:78833-97963 GCA_905231905.1 Symbiodinium pilosum
TAGGGTTTAGGGTTTTTCAATTTTGTCCATGCATGGGATTATACAAGTTACTGTAATGGTTATGCAGGGATATATAGGGAGACATCGGGGGCACATAGGGACACATCGGGATATGTAGGGCTACATAGGGGAATAAGGATATGTAGGAAATATATAGCGGTATGACCCCAATAATGCAGCACCAAATGGCAAAGACCATGGAAGAAGGAATGGACACTGGGATGTAAACATGTTTTGCAGAGATTAAGGTTTCCACAAATCACGGGTCCCTTTTTGGGCGGGCCATTACGGTAAGGATTTGTGTACGTTGAGCCACTTGATTTAGTGTCTAGGGTGTACTTGCAGATTAGCAGATACACATGCATATATGCATACATTTGTTTGTGAGGATGTTGCGATGTCATGTGAGGAATGTGTGCTAGGTAGGGACTTAGCTTTCAGGTTTGAAGTGGGCGTTGCATATTTGCGATTTTTGCGGGCGCATGGATGGATCCAAGAAGTCTTCCTGTGAACTGGGCCATGCTTATTCAGAGGAGGAATCCTGGAAAGTTACTCTTCTGCCATTTGAGTTCTCCGTATTGAGAACTTTCTATAAGATCCGGGGCCCAAAGCACTAAATGCCGAAAGCAGTCATTTTATGCAGGACCAAATCCGACATCATAACTCCCACATTTGGCACAGACGCTCCCGGTTTCAAATGTTGTCGTCATGCCTGCACGCAAGCCCTTATTGATTTTCCCTGATCCCCATAGTCAATCCTGTTGATGGAGGAAGCCCGAAAACGCAAACCCTGACCCCTACACTGCGCTTCCGTGCGCCCTAGCTTTTCTGCTATCGTTGGGCCACGTAGGGCCGTCAATCCCCACCTTCCAAGAATCAGCCACCCCCTAATAAAAAGAAACTAACATAGTTAGCTCCTATACCCCAACCGTAAACCCTAAACCCTAAACAACCTTGCTTACAAACAAAAATTCTAAGGGGCAGCAATGATCCGAAATCCGGCGGCGAGTGGTGGGCCATTCTCGATAGACTCGCTTCGGAGGAGCGCGCTTGAATCGTGACTTCCATATCTTTTAGGTGGACCCCCCACCCAGTAATAGTGACTATAGGGGGATAATACTGATTATATTAGGGTCCTCTTATAATCCGATTAAACCACTATTACAGGGTGGGGGGTCCTCCTAACATATCTTTCTTTTGGTCTCCCCAAAATGGGTCCCTTGAACACTTTCGACGCAATGGGCTGTTTCTGAAGGATTATATGGTAGTTTCCCAAAATAGACCCGCAAAAACTACAGCCCTTGTTGCAGGGCCACCCAACAAAGGTCAACCTATTTCTGGAATTACCACATAGGCTCCAAATTGGGTTGCTGAACGTTTGTGTCGTTCTTTTTGCCAGCAGTCCGGTCCTTCTTATGAGAAGGGGTTTATCGGGAGACCCCTATTTGGAGAAATACCACAACATCAGGATGCAATGAAACCATGTTTGAAGACATCCATGCATAAAACATGGGGTTCATTCGGCACGAATGTTTTTTTTTTCGTGCATGCGATGGCAGAAGCATGGCAGTCTTTGTTTTATTTGTGTGCATGCTGTGTTTGCACTTTGAGCGTCGTCTGGCTTTCATATCTGCTAGTATAATATAACCCCAAGATAAGCCCCAAGTTTACTTTAATAGTATAGTAGTTTCCATTTTATTTTCCATTATCCCAATATAACCCCAATGCAACCCATATACCCGCGCCATCCTGTCTTTTGCTCAGATGGATTTCAACGTGTTGGCTGCAGCAGGTGTGTTTTAACACATCCTTGATGATAAGGTTTTGAGGTTGTAGTTGGGGTTGGGATAGCGCAGCTCGAATCCCTAAAGCCGCGCCTGGCTCAACCTCCTAGACGCCAGAGAACTGCAGAATTTTCTCTCCTACCTCGAACTTGTCGACTTTCATTCCGTCTAGCTTGACACCTGAAACCGTGTTGTGACCTATATGAACCTGTATTTTTATTGGTCTTACTTAGGCTTACATGGTTTTTCTTGTGCTAGAACCCCAGAACAAAGATTTGGTAATGCTTCTAAATTAATATCCCAACAAAGAACCAGAAGCCCTACACCTTAAACTGGGAGGACCCTGGCTGTGGCGCAGCAATCGGTTGCATGGTGGGGACCTGCAGTGTTCCAGATCAGGGTTTAGGGTTTCTGTGTGGAGTGTTTCGATCTTAGGGTTTAGAGTTTCAAAGGCAGAGCCTGGTAAGTCTTAGGCTGATAGACTCTCGCTGAGAAGTTGCGAGACTAGATTGAAAGGCTTGTGGTTGGAGACAACATGTGGTGCTCTTCGACAGTAAATCTGCTTGTCAGAATGGGATGCATATGGGTGGAAGAGTCTGGGAGCAGGGCAGAACGTATGGATGGTGCAGTCCGTGGTGGACGTAGAAGAGACATTGGAGAGTGAAGTTTTTGGCACTGAATCCTCCCTGACCAGACGGTCAAGTCATGTGCTCTCCTGAGAGTTTGTTTGCATGCGTGCAATGAATTAACCTTTCGTGGGCGACTGGCAGGTGTGAACTCAGAAGTAGTTTCTCGTGCAAATCCAGCATGAGAACGTACTTTTTGGTATGGACATCGTTGAAACATCCTTGGCGGCTGCATATCAGCTGCAGTGAGAACCAGCGTTCCCCCGAGGCTGGAAAACATAAGCCCTGTTAGCCCCTCGTCATTGTGATGCTGAATGGCTGGGAAGCGGCAAATGTGCCTTTGCTCCGGCAATATTCGGATAATATAGGTTATATAGAGACAATGGAAAGAACATGGAAACTACTAAGGAGATATATGAGGGCTATATAAAGGGGTTATTTAGGCTATATAGGGATAAATGAAAAGAAAATGGAAACTGCAGGGATTATAGGGGGTATAAGGGGGTCATCAAGGGTTTAGGGTTTAGGGATTGCCTGGCGCCATGCGCGTGACAAAAGTTGGAAAGTGGAAGCCTAAATCCACAACCCAGGGAAGCCTCGGATATTAAAAGTTCTGTGGTGTAGGGATGATGGAACATCAAATGTCGCAAGGTTTTCCCCATCGAGCTGTATCCCGGAAACCCTAAACCCTAGTCTCTTGCTGCCTCTGAACCGGACAGTCATTGCCGTGCCTGCACTGCTGTGCGATGCGAGTGTCTAAACTCTAAACCCTAAACCCTAAACCCTAAACTCTAAGGAGTAATGCCTAAACCCTAAACCCCAGACATCCCCGAAGGTAGGCCTTGCACTGGGTGACGCCTGTGGCGCACCGTGGGCCGGCGAGGGGATGGCTTTGGAGTTTTCGGGGGTTAAGTACGTGGTGGTTAGGGCTTTGGATTAGTTTTTTGGCTTCAGGGTTGGGTGTTGGTTGTTTGTAAAAATGAAGGATTTGGGATTTGGAGTTGGTCTGGGATGTCAAGCCTTGGCACACTGCGGCCTGTTGCTACACTGTGGAAGAGTCGTGGTGGTGTTCCTAAGCATTCTGATAGGTTCATTGCGCTTAATCCAGTAATGTATATTCATGTCGGGGGAAACTACATAAGTCCGGTTAGGGGGCTTAAAAGTAGGGTCATGAGCCTAGTGTTAAGTAGCTACTAAGTCCCATGCACCTTCAAGTGGACTCTAAGGTGGCACAATGACTGCACCTTTTGCGGTATTCCTTCGGGTTTAGGGCTTAAGGTCTACAGTCTATCCTCTCACTGTTGCAAGGGACCATCTGTAAAAGCGTGGAGTTGCCAAGAAACCCTGAATACCGCACCCACCACCTTATGACGGTCCCCCAAACTTGTGACTGGTTATTCTATCGTCATTGAGCGGTCGCAGGTGCGGTGTCGGCCCAGGAAGTTGTCCTGTGCACACGGGCATAAAACTACCATGGGCCACTGAATATGCACCCTATACTGATAAGGCCTAAGAAGCCGCAATAATCAATAATCAATGATCCTTGATAATTAGGCCTTAGGTTGCAAGGGCGCAGGGAGGTGTCGAAGCCCATGGTAACCCCATGACACTCGTCCCTGCGGGAACTCTTCTGTGACCTGAATACCGGGCTAAGCACTAGACGTTTTGCAGACGTCTCAGGTTAGAATTCTGCGCTGTCGACTCGCGCCTCCCAGTGCCTCGGCCCTTTTTTAGAGAAGGGGTTTCAGCTGTAGTGTCAAGGGTTCGAGGGCTTAGGGTTTAAGGCTGGCTCAGTGATGAATATGGGCTGTACTTTTGAGGTACCGGAGGCGTGAAGCCTTATGTTGCCCCTACAAAGCCACAGATTCCATCTGCCATTTTTTCATAGGATTGCCCATCTGTAGTAGTATCCCAATAAGTAAGCAATTCAGGTGTAGGGTTTAGGTCAACCCCAACCTGAAGCATCAGTAAGACCCGCTAGTCTCCAGGAAGAGGCGGACCTCAACATAGACCCCCTGTGCTTGGGAGTCTCAAAACGGGATACCCCTACATATTCTCAATTTCCACTTCATTTTCCATGTTCTTTTCCATTAGATTCTTCATCATAGGGGGTAGTGCCCCTAGACCCTAAGCCCCAAATAGTGGTTTCAATTTTCTTTTGCATTCTCCCTCTATATAGTCCCTAAACACCCTCAACCCTAAAGGTCCTACAAAAAAAACCATTCAACCCTCAACCCTAAACCCAGAACTCTAAACCCTAAACCCTAAATCCCAAACCCCAATCTGGGACGCCAGGATACGCCGGAGGGCGACTTCTCGGACGCCCGACGGCCTTGCCTCACAGAGCGGCTGGACGAGTCCGGACAGCTGCTTGGATCAACTTCCCTTCAAAGAGGATATGCAGATATAAAGGGACCTGTAGGGACACACAGGGTCATATAAGGATATGTAAAGGGTACTTCATGTACATGAAGATTATGTAGCATTCAGGACTTAGGGGTTTGGGTTTTTGGCTGTGGGGCTGCGAGTATGAGTGTGTGTGGTTTAGGCTTTTGGGGGTTCGCTCTGGGGGTTAAGTGTTTAGCGCGAAAGGGGTTTAGACATCAGTTTTTTGGATTTATGGTGCCGGCTTTCAGGCCTGGGGCACACCGCTCAGAATCCGCGGCTTGAATTAGAGATGGTGTGAAGCCATCTCGTCTGAGTTACACGGAAAGCCCATGAATTAGATGGGGTTGGAGTTTGTAGTAGGGATTGCGGCCTAATGGCAGGGACTTGGGGTAGGGACTACAAGCTAGTGGCAATGCTGGAATTTGAGAAGGCTTTGCAACATTATGGCTCTTTTCTTTCAATTCCCAAAGCATGGGCAAGAAAATTCCCTGGAGACTCCAACTTGCAATTTGCACAGTCCCAAAATAGTTGCGCACGTTTGAAAAGAAGTCTGTTGCACCGTTTCAATGGGTAGTTTCCCAAAATAAGGGGAACCCAACATAGACCCCAGCATACTACATTTTTTTTTCCTTTTATGGGGCCGCCAAAAAACTCAGAAAGGCACCCCTAATTTTGGGAAACCACCATTTTGGAAGCTGGAATTTGATCTGGCGCGTTTGTCCTCTCTCAAGCTCGCCAGAGCACAGCAGGCTACCTTTGCAGCCTGCTGTGAGATTCTTCACGTTATGGCCCTTGTCTTTTTATGTAGCAATGGGAGCATTTACTTTTGGGTGGCTTCCTCCATGAATTAAAGAGCAATCCGCTCGAATCCAGTACTTTTGATCCAAAGACCCAGGTACTGAAAAGACCAACGAAGAACAAGGCCATATCCTATGGCCTCTTAGGATTATTATTGTCGAAGGCAGTAGTATCATAATATGCCTGGCTGTCCCAAACCCCATAAACCATTGCAATCCCCCTTCCCAATTCATTTCCCATGCTCTTTCCGATTTGCTTCTCTAATATCGACAGCAGCCCAACAGTGTAAACCCCACATACCCCCCTACATAACCCTACAGAATCCCATGCAGCCCTTAAGCCTTACACCCTAAGCCCTTGCAGCATCGCAGTTTCCGTTGCATTTTTCTTTTTCTCATTTGATTTCCCACTAAACCGTAAACCCTAAACCTTAACCTCGAAACCCTAAACCAATTCCTAGGATCCCCATTATTGGGATAGCAGCTGTAAACCCGATTTGCCAAAAATGGATCCAGGCTAAACTACAAGAATGCTCGGAGTCTGGGCTGCATGCGCCTAGGGTCTAGGGTACAGGGTGTGGGGTCTGGGGTTTAGGGTTTATTACCATCACTTAGGATTTGGGGCGAAGTTTTGAATTTTGAATTTGAAATTTTGAGATTAAGGAATTTTAAGAACCCTTGGTAATGGTAAGTTTATTGGCTTGAGGGTTTCAGGTTCAGAGCCTTGAGTTTGGGGGCTTGGGTTCTAGCATTCAGGTCCTGGGCTTGGAGTTTCAGGCCTCAGGGTTTCAGAGAGTTATGGTTACCACCTTAGCCAAGGTTAAGAGGGGATAACGTAGGTGGACTCCCCCCAACCTGCCCTAAACCCTAAACCCTATCATAGTCACTATTTTCAGGGTGGGGATCCACCCAACTCCCTTAACCCTAAACCCTAAACCCTAAGCAGTAGCTTCCAATTTCGTTTCCATTATCCCACTACTACAGACTATTACAGGTTGGGGGGTCCACCCGAGGGATACTTATCTCTAATTAAGGGGACCTGGCGGGCTGAAGGTCTCAGCTTTAGGGAATTCGGGATCTCAATGTTGCGCACAGCATGACCTGAAGGAGTATTGAGAAAGGTTATGGGTCTAGGAGGACGAAAGGTAGTAGAGCATGCCTGCACATGATTATGTAGACTCACGCGTAAGTACCTAAATGGTAGTTTCCATTTTCTCTCCCCTTATCCCTATTTATACCCCCTAAAGTATATATATATATAATATCCCATATATCCCCCCATATTATCCCTTGATCCCTAGAGTTATGGCGGTTTTTGCGTTCATGAGCTTAAAGCCGCACGCATGCTACTTGCGCAGCTGCTTGCTAGCCCTGACACCCTCAGGGTGGGCTGTGTTCAGCTCTAGCCTAGAAACATCAGATAGTAGTTTCCATGTTTCCCATAATCCCTACATAACCTTATATAACCCCGGTATATAGCCTTGCATTTATCCTTAGCAGTTTCCATTTTATTTTCCATTATCCCTATATAACCCTATATGACCCCTTTATATAGCCTTCATTATCCTCTGTAGTTTCCATTCTATTTTCTATTATCCCCATATAGCCGTATATAAACCCTATATAATCCCTATATAATCCCTATATAAACCCTATATAATCCCTATATAAACCCTATATCATCCCCATATAATCCCTATATCAGGGTTTTTGAGTTATGAGGTTCAGGATTCATGGTCGAGAGTCCAGGGTTGGCCCGGGCTCTATTTCTAGGGTACTTTTTGGGGTTTTATAGGGATGATGGAAGATATAATGGAAACTGCTATAATAGGGTATGTATTGGGGTTTCATAGGGATAATGGAAGATAGAATGGAAACTGCTAAAGTATTGTAGGATATATATTGGGGTAATATAGGGATAGTGGAAAATCAATTGGAAACTGCTACAGTATGATAAGGTATGAATTGGGGTAGCCTGAGGATAACGGAAGACAACGTCATGGGGACTATTATACTATAATAGGATAGTGGGTTGATATAGGGATGATGGAAGATATAATGGAGATTACTATAGTATAATGGGATATTGGAGTAATATAGGGATAATGGAAAATATAATGCAGACTGCTATAATATAATAGGATATCGGGGTACTAAAGGGATAATGGAAAGTAAAATGGAAACTACTACAGTATGATGGCGTATGTATTGGGGTAATGTAAGGATAATGGAAAATATAATGGAGACTATTATAGTATAATAGGATATATCTTGGGGTGATATAGGGATAATAAAATGGAAGCTACCATACTATAATAGGGTGTGTATTGGGGTTATAAGAATAAGAGCTGCGCCGAAAACCCTGGTAGGGCTAGTACTACTCTTTCACTTTCTTTTTCCGACTGCTGAACGCAGTGCTAAAGTGCTGATACAAATATTGTTTATTCTTTGCCAGCGCATGATGCCAAGGAAATTTCGGCGCAGCATGTGCTAGAATATGGATTTGTACCTGCTTATGCAGTAGTAAAGTGTCCCGACTACAGCAGCGCCCAAATCGGGGACCACCCCACTGTGAAGCTCCAAGGAACAAGTTCGATCTCAAGCTGGGCAGCATGCCCAGAACCAGGGCTGCGGGTCTACAGCCACGGGCAGTACCCACCAAAGCAACAACTTGCACATCAATCATAGGATTGCCATGGCATCCCTCCAATGTGCACTTCATAAGTCCTAACAAGCAAAAATGGCCCTGATAATCCCCACATATCCCACCACCCCCCATTGAGGGCCTTGATTTGTGGGAGTAGCCACATGATCGAAGCGTAGCAGTTCTGGGCTTAGATCATGGGCCATGCTCAAGCACAGGTCCCCGTAGCCGCACCAATTATTTTCCGGCACCTAGTATTTGCGGGTGCAAAAATGAGACAGGAATATTGGTGATGCTTGCCTGCTCTGTTTTTTCTTTGTCCTTTCTTGCCTCACTCCACTGTTGCTGTTGCCACAATTCCTGTGTGCCTATCCAGATGGCTGTATGTGACGCTGTAGACCGTAGCCGTAGACTTAGACAGCGTCTGAGTGACTCGCGTGATGCCAATCATCCCGGCTTGGTTGTGGTCGCTCTCAAGTAGATACAGGAAGCCAAGGGAAGATGCAGAATTCGTAGCCGTGGTTCTGTGAGAACAGGTGTTACGAGAATTTGTACCATGCATATCCAGTCCTTGTGTGCTGCGGGCACAATCCTGCTTTTTTTGGATTACACTTTGAAGTGCGCCACACCTGAAAGACTTGAGGTCAATGGACAGACGATGCCAGCATGGCATTATGCCTGCCGACTATCAATTTGAGGGGCGGTTTGCGGGAATGGGAAGATTCTGGACAAGAGTCTTGTGATGGTTTTGTCTGGTAACAACTGGAACGCAGTAAAATGACATGAGTAGTAGCCGGTTTTGCAATGTAAAGGGGTTATGCTTCAGGCCGCACACCTTGGAGGTATGCAAACTCCAGGCTGAAGTCTGAGGTGTGGGATAGAGCTTGTAGGATGGGCGGCTGGGGGCAGGATCTGTACTTGAGCTGCAGTTTTCGTTTACAGTGTGCAGCTGCATTGCATCTGTCAGGTTTAGCAGATTCCCTGCTTGTGCGGGGAAGATACGACGGCGGCGACGTCCGGGTGAGATGGCACATGTGGTGGCATGGGACCCAGTTGCTGTGATACGCTTTCTCATGCATATTGTTGTCCATGCATGTCCTAGCTTGGGAGCAGCATATGCGGATATCTGAATACGTTCGATACAAAAAGCCCAACAGTGATTTGACGCCTGCATCTCTGGATCATCCAAAACGGACTGCCTCGTTTGGAAAACGCTGCCCAGTGCCTTCTCATGCTAAGCTGGGAATTCCAAGGAATATAGACCCTTTCTCCAACATTCTCACGCAATCATATGGAACTTTAAGCCCTGAACCCTCATCCATGCCTGCCGTGTGATGCATGTGCCTACACCCTCAACCCTGAACTCTAAACCCACGACCCTGAACCCCATGGGTTGGATACTGTCTCCACTCAGGAACAGTTGGAAAGGAACAATATTAATTATGATAGTGTGAAGGGCTCTATATTACTCAATTACAGACTGTCACCCGCCCCGCTCATATTAAATACTCCCATTAATGGTACGTATCTTAGAGTATATGGGGAAACTTGAATATTAGGGGGAGGTACTTTAACCCTATACCCCATGGGCAGGTTTCATGGCTACTGCAATGCCTTCCGCTATGATCCAGACCGCCGGAAGGGCCGCGGTTCCGTGGGTTTGGGCGGGAACGTTGCCAAGTCACTGCAGGAGATTGAGCGAAGCTTGCTGTGATTTCAGGGATTTCTCAAACAGGGGCCAAATATTCTGGCGATTCTATGGAGGTTTAAGGGGGGCCCTTGAACATCACATGGCAATGTTTGAGAAATCCATAGTTGTTGTGTGATCACATGCCGTTTTCCAAAAAAAATATCTGTATTTTGGGGAGGGCTTCTTATATAGGGACCCTAAAGCCTAAACCCTAATCCTCTTGTTGTAGCTGCATACAGGTGAGGCTTTGCAGCGAGCAAGGGGGATAACTTGCATCATGGATCCGCAGGAGGTTTCCCAAAATTGGGGGTACCTTTAAAGGGGGATATAGGGATAATGGAAAATAGAATGGAAGCTAGCATAGTATATTGGGGTTATATAGCTTTGTGAGATAAGTGTCTGATAATGGAAAAGAAGATGGAAACTATTATAATATATGTAGGGATTACGTAGGGTATATATTGGGGCCATATTGGGATAATAGAAAATAACATGGAAACTACTTTCTGAGGTTCAGTTTCCATCGCCCAGTCTGCCGGCCGCTTGCAGAAGAACATCAGCCACGCCAGCGTCGTTCCACCTGTCTATCAGTCCGCTTCGAACGACTCAGGAAATGGTTACTTGGCTCTAATTCAGCTGCCGCGGCCGTGCTCTGGGGTCGCTGCAAGCCCCCTGCACGGTTTCATCGGGTTTCAATGTTTGACAGATGTGTGCTTACATGGTTGACATGAGACTTGAGCATTCTCAGACTCATGCCGGGGCGCCTTCTCACTTCACTTTGATGGTGTTGGTCTGAAAGCATGAGAGCATCTGCCGGTGACATTGCAACAACGCAGCCGCTTTGGCTTTCCCCGCTTAGGGCGGTCTCGAAGGCAGCATGGGGAGAAAGTTAGTCACTAGTTGCGCAGCCCGGCATCTTGATTCTCACAAGTCAAGACGGGGGTCAAACCACTGTCGTATTGACCTGTCTTAGTCAGTGCTGCAGACGCTGCCCGCCCAGTTTTTGTCGCCGCCCTGCACGTGCACCAGAATTCGTTACAGTCTTGCCGCTTACATGTCCTCGGCATCGGGCGCCTTCGCAATCTTCCTAGAGCAGCAGCTGCGCGAGCTGCACCAACAGCTGGTGGAGAAGCATGAGGAGTAACAGGGTCTCTTTTTCAATTGCGCTTTTTCTTGCAGAGCTAAATTGCCACTCGTCAGCAAGAGTTGCAGGAAGAACCAGGGGCGGAGGAGGAGCAGGAGGAGGAGGAGGAGGATCACGAGCATGAGGAGGAGCAGGAGGAGGAGCAGGAAGAGGAGCAGGAGGTGGAGCAGGAGCAGGAGCAGCAGGAGGAGGAGGAGGAGGAGGCGGCACAAAAGGACGAGGAACACCAACAAGGAAGGTGAATAGCAAGCATGACACAAGTATTGCGAAGAACAGCCAAGCACGTCGTCAAGAATAATGGCAGGACGAACAGTCACAAAACTGGCTTCTGCAACAAACAGGAGCATTCGAGGTCATAATGCCAAGAAGCTAAGAAACTGTTGCAGCAACATGCAAGATGCCGTATGATCAAATGAAGGACATTAATCCTAGCCTTAGATATTAACCATCCCCCCCCTCCCCCCCAAAAAAAGAGAGAAGAGATAACCAATGCAACACCTTACAACAAATGGTTCCACTATATATATATATGTATATATTTATACACTCATATATATGCATATATATATATACCAAGGGGAGGGGTCCTCCTTTATAAGGCGGGTGCCGGAGGGGGGGGTTCTTATCAACGCAGCCCTGACCCTCTAGATTGGACCCTGCCTCATACGGGTTTTCAGATACGCATGTTGAACCTAGGGGTACCTTTATAGGGTTATATAGGGATATACAGCGCCCATATGGGGATATAAGGTTTGGGGTTTCCCAAAATTAGGGGTACCTCCTTGGGGGAGTGCATAGATTTATACTTGGGAAGCTAACTACCAAATGTTGTTTGCCGGGAGGAGCTTATGCTCTCCATCTTGGAGACTGGGCAGCATTGATCTGCGGGCTCTCTCGGATTTGATGGCTGCGGTTTTGGAGATGGGTGAAGGGTTCAGGGCCCAGTGATACAATTCTGTTCTGCAGAGTACGCTTTGGGACATTTCCTTTTTAGTCACAGTGGGCACAATTCGTGGTCCCTCTCTCTGACAGACAGGGGTGCAGATATCGGAGCCATTCATCTTTGATTTTGAGGGATAGACCTGGGATAGAGGTTCGCCTACCTGAAGACGCTGAGGTTCGGGTTCCCTCTGTTCAGGCAGATGGCTTTTCGTTTGTTAGCCAGGGGTGAAGACGTGGTGAGAATTCTGTGCCAAGCAGATGGATGGTCTGCACTTCCCAGTTCATGGTCCTTTCAAGGCAAATCTACGTGTGGCAGCTTGGGCACGGCTTTTGGGGGAAGCGCGTGGCAGTGGAAGCAAACAACCCCTGGTGCCCAGCCCCAATTTCCCTTTTTAAATTCCTTGAGGCTTGAGGTGAACATGGACATGGCACTTGGGTGTATTTGGGGCCTAGAAGCGCTTCTTCATTTTTCCCCCATTGCCCCCCGCACCCCAACCCCCATATAGTATCATTGCAGAGCCTGGTTCTTGAGGGCGGAGAGTCAGTCGGGACTAGTCAGGGGCCCTCAGTTGGAGGCAGAGGAGTGAAGCCGTAATCTTGACAACAGAATGCTTGAGACACCCGGCCCTTCCTTCCACATGCTTTGGGGGTTTAGGGTTTAGGGTTGGTTACTTCCCCTAGAAGATCTACTGTTGCTTGGAAGGGGCAGACATGCATTCTAGGCTCATGTTCGAAAGTACCTCTACCGTTACAACTGGGCACACTATGACAACCACCTCACCTTCCATGGAGTTTGTATGGAAAATGGTCCGAAATTGGCCTAATCCCAGGCTCTGAAATTCTGTCACAATGGCCAATCAAAAGGCCTTTACTAGCCTCATACGGATTCTTGATCTTGGCGCAGCCCATGTCCGTGGAATGAGGACCTGGCGGGGTTTGTCCAATTTTCGGCATTATTTCTGGGGTTTGTGCACATGGACAACAGGGGCTGTATTGCCATACTTCTGCCAGCCCCGCGTATTCAAATCTGAGCACTTGCTAGTAGCCCATTGCAACACCTTTCCTGCTTCCTCCGTTGCCCTTCTGTAGCTACAGAAAGTGCTATTTCGAACCTACATCTAATTTCTACTGTTGTGTCGGTCACGACCCCAAAACTTCAAACTCCAAAACCGAAGCCCCTGAACCCTAAATCCGAAACCCTAAAAACGACCAACACCCAAGATCCTACATGTGCACAATATGCATGCATGTACAGGCACGTTTTTGTTATTCATATGCACGGCATAGCACATAGGTTTTTTATATACATGTTCCCGACATCGCCCCTTTACCCCTCGCAAGGGGATCCTAAATTTCTCCCTAAACCGAGGAAGACGCGCCTATGCGCTCGGGCCTCCTGGGTCGAGTGCAGGGGGCTTCACGGGCACCCCGGGTGCAGTAAAAGGACTCTGGTAGGTTTTCCAAAAAAGAATATCGTATCTTAAATTGAACATGTAAATTCCAGGGTCCTTATAGTCCTTTTTGAATTTTAATATCTTCCTGGGGTTTCTTGTCTGGGGTCCCCGTTAGAGTCCTTTTTACCCAGAGGATCATTCGGGGTGGAGGGGCTACTTACGGTTAAGGGGGAGTGGGGGAGTGAATCCTTGTAGAGTTCAGGTATAGTCTCTGACCTATTCACTGGAAAAGTGCTCACATTCACTCCTCTACTCCCTAAACCACCTCGCTCGCGCCGAAGACTCCTTGCTGAACTGCAGTACAGACATCAGATACGCGGAAGTCATTCGCCCGTTGCCTGCTGACGCTAGCCATCACCAAGCAATTCTTTTTTGAAAGCAGTTGGTCGATCACCAACTGATCCCCCAAGGAATCTGCTGGGTTGAGGTTTGGCGTTAGCAGCCCCCTTATGAGCCTTCACAACAATTCTCAAGCTTCTGATTGATTGTGACCTCGAAAGCAACACCTAAGTCATTCCAATGAAGTTGGGTCCCCCATGTATCGTTTAGTGTAGATAGAATATGGGGCATATGCGGATCCTACGAAGGGGGACTAAACCCTGAACCCTATTCTATCTACTTAAGGGGGGGGTTATAACCCGGGACTCTGACTCGAAACCCTAAACCTTAAACCCTATGCCCTACACCCTAAACCCTATAAGTATTACCTGAAGTGCTCAACCACGGGGTCAAGGCAGACTCCAAAAAGACGGCGAGGCTGAGTGCAACTCGGAAAGACCATGGAAACTATCATATTGTTGGGGGATATATAGGGTTCTATGGGGCCATATGGGGCTAAAGAGGGTTATGTAGGGCTATGAATGGTCATATGGGGTAATATAGGGTTATATAGCGTTGTATAAGGGTATGTAGGGTTATACAAGGTCATGTAGGGTTATATTGGGACTGCAAGAAGGTTCTGTTTTTCATTCGTTGCTAACCGCAAGCCAGAGGTAGGTAAGCTGAAGCACCTTCCCTCTTCAGCTTACCTTTGGTAACTTTGGTATGTAGGAATGGATCGTTATAGTAGTCCCCGCATAACCCATTATGGTGGTTTCCAACTTCCTTTCCATTGCTTTATTCCCAGCGAACCAAACCCTAAAGCCTAAACCCACTGACCTGGCTGTTGTGGTTAATGTACTAAGGAATGCGAGTGAAGCAGTAATCTAGTCTTGCTGTGGAGTGTTTTCCTGCGTCGTTGCCGTGCCTGCACTCTGTGCGATGCGCGTGTCTAAACCCTAAGTCAAGTCAGCTGAGGTAATGAGCGGAAGCTACTCCAACATCTGGTCCGGAGGCATCCCTGGAGCTGTGGACACCGAGGATGCCAGCAGCCTCTTGGAATCAGAAGCAGCAACCCGGGGGTAATGTTAGGGTTGTATTGGGATTATAGTAATAGGGATAACGGAAAACAAGATGGAAACTACCTTTTAGGGTTTGGGTAAGGAGTTGTAGACTTTGGGGTGTTCAACAACAAGGGGGTGCCCCTTTGCGGGCCGAAAGCGGTGTTGCTGTACCGGACTCAAAGAATTGCCAGCGAGGTCCTGTATTCTGGACATTTCTGCCACCCCTCACCCTTGCTATGTTGCGTTTTCCTTCAGTCCCTGGATTTCTGAACTCTGAACCCTCAGATTTGAAGTGGAAACCCCAAAATGGATTCGTAAAGACGAGCGTCCCCTTGAAGGGGATCTATATGCGCTTCTAGCCCCGCAGCCCTGAACCATGTATTGCTAAGTCTTCCAGTTGCGTGCATCTCAAAGGCACGGTAGACCCGGTTAAGGATTTGGGGTTTAGTGCTTAGGGGTTAAACCCTAAATAGTTTGGCTTCAGGCCACTCATCCGTCAGCGAGGTCTATGACATGAACTACCAGAGGCACCCTTGTCCTGTAGTCTCTTTAGGAATTATTTTCATGTTGCTTATAGACCTACCCTAAGGATGTGGCATTGGGTTTAGGATGGTTTTTGGGGTCTCGGTGATTAGTCCATGATCAAGGTCTTGCACGATGGTTATAAGTTATATGCGATATTGTAATCGCACGGCAAAATTAGGAAGTCTGCTTTTGAAGCTCTTCTCCATAGAAGCGATGAAAACCATATGAAATAATGGAGGTTCGTACTCACCCAATACAGGGTTAACGTGCATGGGAACAAACAAAACAAGTTTAGGGTAACCCTAAATCCTAAACCCCAAATCAGGACCCTGCCGCTATAACGTCACTCTCATAGGTCCTGATTTGGTGTTGGGACAAGCAAAACCTCCGTAAAACCCACACATTGTTTACCATGCTGACAAAACTTGCGAATACAGGGGTCACAGTCCGGAAGAGGAATCTTGTATTCACAGTTGCTACCCAGAGATTCTTCCAAACCAATAGCAAAGTCTTTCTAAAATTACTGCTCGTAAATCCTGCGTAAGGATTTCAAAAGCTTCTGTATAATCCTTGATAGCCCAAGGGTCCTCCTAGATTTGACATTTCTTTTAGCGCTTAGGGTTTAGTAGGGTTCAGGGTCTAGGGCCTATTTTGAGAACCCCATAAGTCATTTTTCACTTTCTTTACCGTGATGGCAGGCAGTCATTGCTGAGCCTGCGCCTCAGATTTGTCCGTTCCTTGTTCTGGGCAAATTCATGACCTTATCCCACCTCAATTCCCAAACCCAAAACCCAAAACCCAAAACCCTAAACCCTAAACCCTAAGTTGGCTTCATGTCAGGTTCTAAAGTTCTCGTGAATTTTACTCTTCGGGAGCCCATAGCATAGGGATCATAGCTTTCTGGTGGAAGTAAGGGGAGGGGCCTCCCTGAATGCCTTTGTTGCCTCGTCAGGGGACCCTGTCACCTTCATCTTCCTAGTCCCAGTCCTGCCTTTGCAGTTTAAGTTTAAGGTTACGGGGTTTAGGTTTCTTCGAAGTAACCAGCCGTGGATCCACCTGATAATAAATGTTGCTACTGTCGTGCTGCCTTTTACATCAAGGGATTGCGCGGAAGGAGTTTCAATGGAGTTTCAATTTTGGACAGAGTGGATTTGTGTATCAGGACATGGGATAACTGCATAGATAGGGTCCTTTTTAGATTGTAGCCGGGGATTGCGGTCGTGCCCGAAGCCTGAACTGGGGAACCCTCAACCCTAAGTCCTAAACCGACACCACTACACCCAAAGCCTGAACTCTACACCCCACATCCCTAAATCCTAAAGCACAAGCCCCTACAATGAAGGCCGCACCTCCAACACTGACATCCTTCAGCACCTACAGCACCTCCATAGCTTGCAGATGGCGCGGGAGGCGAGCTTCTGTTTTTGCTATGGTTGCCAAGGGAAAGTGCTACCATAGATTCTGACTATCACTGGGGAGTTCGCTTGTATCTCAGCGTGGTGCTTAGGAGCCATGTTCTCCTGAGTACAGGGAGGTCATATGCCAGGGACGCGAGATTTTGTTACCGCGAAACCAGCCGCACAGGTCATTACTTTTGGCCCAGTTTGAAGGCAAAACACCGAAACCCTCAACCGTGAACAGTAACACCCAATCCCAGAGCCCTTGACCGCACACACTTGATATGAAATCGTGCGTGCCTCGTTGCGTTCCTGACATCGTGCAAGTACTGGCCACGTAAATCTTGAGCGTCAGAAGGTGCACAAGCTGATTCAACCCCTAGGCTGGCCTTAGACTTGAACTCGAAACCCTCAGTCTTGCATACTTTTGGTAACGGAGGCCTCAATGCCTGCAATCTCCAGCAGTCAGTCCGAACGGGCAGACCCTCAGGCAGCCAGGATCCAAGTCCAATCGAATTAGAGTTTTGGGTGAAGGGGTTAGGGCTCCTGGAATAATGCAGAGATGAGATAGGGACCTCCAAGGGAGCATGTAGACTGTAGAGATGATAAAGAGATTAGGTCGGACTTTCTCAATTCGGGCCGCACACAGCATGTGACTGTACAGGGATTAAGGAGGGTTTGTGGGTTCTGTGGCCTAAGAATACTAAGCATACTACAAAGCATAATGATATTAACAGGAGAAATACTACTATTAATAATCACGATAAGAATAATTTTGCTCGGAGTAGTAGTAATCATGTGAGAGCTTGTGGCCATAACAAAGCCCTGGATTCCCGCATTGTTGGGTATCTGCAGAAGGACTCACGCTAAACACTATGTCCCTCCAATGTGAGCTCCAACCCTTTTGGGTTCAGGGTTTATGGTCTAGGGCACTAGACATCATAGCCCGCGTTTAGTAGACAGAATATGCAGTTCCCCCAGATTTAAGATCCCCCCAAAATCTCCATATTCTATTTACCTGAGAGGGACTCTGCACCCAAAACACTGGTATCATCCCAACTGCTTGGATGATCATTGGAACTCTTTTTCTGTTTTGCAGCCCATGGCTTTCCATTTCTTGCGCTCCGTGTTTGAAACAGCCCTGGGTGCCATGCATGGAGCCGCAAAAGTGTTCTGGCTCCATGCATGGTAATTAGACAGGATATGATTTGGACAGGCGATTTTGCGCAGGAAGAGTCTTGTGGACGCCTGAATGATGGCCAACAGACGTCCTTCATAGTTCCTATGCATTTCTGGTGCACTGTACCCTAAAGATCTATTCGAATAAATGATTTAGTCTCCTTCCCGTCGTGAGCGTCGGACGCCTGGCTGTTAGACTGCACCAATCATTTTGGCGCTGGCCTTAAGCTTGTCATCAAGCGCGTGTGTGTGTGTGTGTGTGGCTGTTGGTGATGCCTCTTGGGTGAGGCGACGCGTTTCGTATGTTCTTGGCTATGCAAGCTTTGAGAGCAAACGTGTGACCTTGCAGCCTTGTAGCTTTCGTGTGCCCAGCCTCTCTTCAGAATGTCACGGCAACTTGACAAGTAGACTTGTATCGCTCCTGAAACGCTACAGAATTCAGAATCCCAGCTTGTTTCCTCAACTAGCACACTTGCTCACGCCCCTAAAGTCTCAAGCATCCCTGTGGGGCTCTTGAATGTGTTCTTTGAGAAGCAGGCACCCTGTTGGTGCCCTTGAACTGCGAATCACCGAGTTTGGGGTGTACGTTTGGTCCTGCTGTTTTTGGAAATCCAAGTCTGTCCCCGTGCAACGTCCAAAGGCCAAGCGCTCAGATATAGTCATCGAAATAGAGCAGAATCACAGTTCTGGAGCACTATCTTCCTGGTGAGGCCTTCGAAATGATAGTAACTACACAGTTTGCATGTTGGTGGCATGGCCTTTGATGGGGCTCATCCAGTGCTAGTTGAGCAACCTGTAGATTTCGGAGAGTTTTGTGGCCATCAGCGTAAAGACTGCATTGAGGTGGGGCAGGCCCAGACTGAAGTCCATCCTCGACGAAGGACCTCAAGGCGCCGGGAGGTTGTGGCTACTGCGGGGGGGGGGGGGGGGANNTTTGGAGGTCACCACTAGGCGAACCCACGGTTTAGGCAAATGCCACTGCGCTAAGTTGTTCTTAGGCCCTGCTCGCCCCTTGCACGATGCCAGTAATTGTGATTGCCCTACCCTGAAAACCCCCCCCACCCCGACATTCCCAACAATTTCCCAACACATAAGACTAGGAGGAATGTTGCTTATCAGGGGGGTGAGAGGGAGGGGATTATTTCCGTGTGAAGGTTTTGGTTTAAGCCCTAAACCCT
>CAJNIZ010014036.1:8813-19818 GCA_905231905.1 Symbiodinium pilosum
CCAGCATCATGAGCATCAGGGCTCCTCCGTTTCACCCAGCAGCACAGCAGGAGGGAGGCAAGCCCCAGCATCATTAGCGTCAAGGGCTCCTTCGTTGCACCCGGCAGCACAGCAGGAGGGAGGCAAGCCCCAGCATCATGAGCATCAAGGCTCGTTTCACCCAGCAGCACAGCAGGAGGCAGGCAAGCCCCAGCATCACGAGTGTCAAGGGCTTCTTCGTTTCACCTGAGTAGCCCATCAGCATGGAGCACAGCGACAGCATGGCAAACATTAGAGTGAAGTACGTGCCATCTCTAATTCTTGGAAACCCGATCCCCTACGAACCACCACATAGTCACAGCTGCCATTTCATCATTTCCTTGTCCATTCGATTCTCAAAAGGCAGAAATCCTCACTGGAACCTTGCACGTGCTTTGTGTGGTGATTTTGCAAGGTGCGTGGGGCTTGGGGCTTTGGGGGGGAGAGGGAAGGGGCGGGGTATATACGGACCAGGCAACCTAACCTCTGCATCGTGAAGACAAGCTCGAAACTTTAGCCCAGCATGCTATCAAGCTCAGGGGAACTTGTGGCAAAGATGCGTGCTCATCATCAGGATAAAGTCAGAGAGTGATTAGGTCGTGGGATATACCGAGAAGGCACGAAATCTCCACATCATCCACATTCTCCAACCCCCCGAAACTTTCATCCCCAACTCCCAAAGCCCTTTCAAATCCTAAGGGCCTAAGCCCTAAACCCCAAACCCTAAAACCCTTTTTCCCCAATCCTTAATCCCTACTAAAACCGAACCCCTTGAAGAACCCTAGAGCCTGGCCAAAGAGTCATGATGTGCACGCCATAATTGCCTGTAACCCACAGGAACATATGGGGATTACATCGGGGTTAGGGCTTAGGGTTTAAGGTGTAGGGTCTGGGAACATATGGGGATTATATAGGGGTTAGGGCTTAGGAACATATGGGGACTATATAGGGGTTAGGGCTTAGGGTTTAAGGTCTAGGGTTTAGGAACATATGATGATTATATAGGGGTTAGGGCTTAGGGTTTAAGGTTTAGGAACATATCGGGATTACATCGGGGTTAGGGCTAAGGGTTTTTAGTCTACGGTTTAGGAACATATGGGGATTACGGAACATGTGGGGATTACATAGGGTGAAATGGGGGTTGTGGAAAAGAAAAACGGAAGCTACTACTTGGGAATTTAGGCTGTCAGGTTTACGGTTTCCGAAATATCGGTACCTTATTGGGGATCCCCATCATAAGGATTCTAATATCTTGCGGTGGGTTCCCTTCTTTAGGGAAACTACCATAGCGGGGGGTTCTCAGAGTTTAGGGTTGATGGTTGAGGAGTTTAGGTTTTAGAGGTTGTTAATGAAAGTGTTTTGGGCTGAGGGGTTTGGGGATTATGGGTGCCCTGGCACTCTGGCGATCAATCAGGACCCACAGTTTTCGATAAAGTTTCAAGCCGAAGTGCCAAGCATCCCATGTACTTGGGAGTTCATGGCTTTTCATGCTGGATGATCACCCGAACATAAAAGCATACTATATTGTGAAAGATATCAGGACCTGGGGGTTGTATTGTTATGCGGAGGGGCTTCGAGAAAAGCCGCGCAGGCCTCCCAGCGTTGATTCCCTCTATGTGGATGGGGCGGGCTATGTTAATTATAGTCTAAACTCCTAATATGCCCCTTTAGGGTTCAGTGCTTATGTCTTATAGCCCCTATATGAACCGCCTTTCAGGAGCTGAACATTTGGGTATCCGGGCATCCTGGGTTATATATCGATGCAAGACAGCTAGATGCTAGACAGGAAGCCCAGCGTCGACTTACTGGTTCTCAAAGGCGAGTAGGGGAGTCAATGGGGACTATCACAAGGATATTTGGGGGTCCATATTCGGGTCACCCTATTTTGGGAAACTACCATATAAGGAATACTATACAAACGACTTTCCCCTTGGCGCCAAACAGGACTATCACAAGGTGAAAATATGAGGAATACTGTAGAGATCCACTTGCCCTCTGCACCAGAAAGTTGAGACTCCACTGGGAGCTTCGTCTGAAGCCTAGCTCCTGCAAGCGCTAGACCCTGAGCCCCCCAAAACCCAAGACCGCAAAAAGAAACCCTAAACCCTTAACCCTAAACTCTAAAAGGAGATCCTAAACCCTTAGCCCTAAACCCTGAAAGGAGACCCAAAAGCCTACACCCTAAACTCTGAAAAGAGACCCTAAAGCCTGTACCCTAAACCCTTATCTTTAGGGCGCAGGTCTGAAGTCGGTCAGGGCACGTACTCTCTCAGCGAGGGCCATCATTGATCGATCGAACGTAGCCTTGTTACCTGAATGTGACAGAGCTGCCAGGGACACGGTTCAGGGCTTGCTTGGACTTATGGCTGTGGTCGTATCTCAAACTAACCATGTTGGGGCACTTAAGGGGGGCTTTCACTAAACCCTAAAGCATCACTGTGTCAATTATAGTTGGGCTAGAATTTTACCCTGAACCCCTAAGTAGGGTGTCCGCGATAAGAAACTCAAGGGAACTGTCGGATCTTGGGGGCCTGTACTTGGAAGTTCAAGGTGCAACCCTACCGACAATCCCCCTACCTGAGCGTCATAGGAATTACCGCAGTTATTCGTAGGGTTACAGCCTAAACCCTAAACCCTTCACCCTAAACAGCCTCTGTCATAAGTAGTTGACTACGTTCAAACAGGGATTATGCCCTAAAGCTGAACCACAAGTGGCTCGTTGAGGCCCGGCCTTAGGCTTCTATCGGGATTTAGATGGTGCCCCTTTAGGCTTGAGAGTCTAGGGGTTTAGTGGCTTAGGGGTTTAGAGGCTTAGGCTATGGGATTTAGATGTCCCTGTAGGCTTTAGAGTTCAGGGGTCCAGGGTTCTGGTGGTTTAGGGTTTAGAGTTTAGGGTTAGGGGTTACCATAGTTGTAATCTGCTTGATCTTGATGCCACTGTTCTATAAGGGTTAAGTCTTCCTGGGCATGTCAAAGACCAGGGCCATACTTCTAACACTCCCAAGCGCTCTCCTGCAAGGCCTGAAAATCATGGGATGATAATTCTGTACAATTGTGCACTGTGATTAGACCCATCTCTGGTTGACAAAAAAACGGTCTAGGGTTAAGGGTTCTAAGCTCGAATAAGAGAGGGCCTGATGCCAACTAATTGGAATCATACCAGCAAGTTCCGGCTTCTGCAGTACGCTTCTTGGGCTTTAAGGTTTTGGGGTTTAGCGTTTAGGGATCCTGCTACGCTGCTGGCGGCTATGACACCATCCACGAGAATGAACTTCAGATGTTGTCAGAATTAGGGTAAGCCCTAAAACCCAAGTTAAACCCAGTAAGATAATATTCTTATATAGAATACTATACCCCAAAAGGAGGATATAATCTTTTTCTATAGTTGGTACCATAGTATCCCCAAATATAATACTACTCAATTAGGGTTTAGGGTCCCAAGTCCTGTCCCTTTCTGAGGGAGAGTTCCAAGAAACCATCAGTCTGGAAGGCGGCTCCTTGCTGTCCTGTCTTATTCAGGTCGGTGTTCTCTATACTATACCAGTTCCCACTTAATCCTCAGTAGGCCCTAAACCCTAAACTCTATGGAACCCATTGTAGTAGTTTCCATTTTTTCCATTTCCCCATATTAGCTCAACATAACAAGAAAAAGGACT
Organism: Symbiodinium pilosum; assembly: GCA_905231905.1. Lineage (NCBI taxonomy): Eukaryota > Dinophyceae > Suessiales > Symbiodiniaceae > Symbiodinium > Symbiodinium pilosum. The sequence continues at coordinate 12,488 of CAJNIZ010014036.1, forward strand.
GCCATATACCTCCATGTAAATCGGACACCCCGTTTGGGGGTTTCCCAATATTTGTGGTTCTTTTGGGGGTTCCTAGAATAAGGACTATCGTATTTTGGCTACATTGGGGTCTCCATTCCTGTGGGAAAGTACCATTTGAACAGATTCACGGTCTGCAGCAATCCTGTATGTCTAAACTAACGACACCTATCTTTCCCATCCAAGTGGCAGTAATAAGACAGCGGGAAGACTGGAATGTTCATCCTTGGATGCACAACTGCATGGAGTTTTCTGAGGTTGTGCGTCGGCTTTTGGATGTATGCTTGTTTTCGAACTGCACAGGGTCTGTACCGTGCGGATATTCCGGGATTTTCGGAGGAGGGCGTAGGTGCAAGACATTGCCGGCAAACTCCTCACAACTTGAAAGCTCGAGATGGGTAACCATAGGGTTTAGGGTTCAGGGTAAACGCGTACGGATAAGTGTTGTTGTGACCTGCTAGAAGGCAAGCTTGCATACCCATAATCCAGCTATAAATGACTACCAATGAACCTTCAGGTGGCGGTTACTCTGTCCCGCCTCATACTGCTGCATCAGTCAATTCTTACATGACGCGATTACAGAAACCTTTGTCAAAGCACTGAAAACCTAAACCCCTGTATATAACCCCTATGCCTCCCTTCAAAATGGACCTTATTCATCACTCTATACCAAGGGTGAACCCAGATATGGTCCATCCAGCGCAGTTTCGCCATACTCCGGAACTAAAATTCCAAAAAGCCACCATCTCGAACCAGGGAGACTTAGTAATAATGGAAAAGAAAATGGAAACGACTAGATTAGGGTTTAAGGTTTAGGGTCAGGGGAACTTAGTAACTAGGTTCATAATGGGGATAATTGGGGCTTACTATCTGGGTTATAGGAACAATTAACCTACTTACCAAGTCCCCCTGACCCTCCTAAACCCTAAAACCTAAAACAGGGGTTTAGGAACCTTAAGCCCCCTAAAACTTGTACTCACCACCTAAGTGCCTGAGATTCCCAAGTGGAGACATTGACCCTAGCAGGATTTCCTAGGGTACTGGCCTTATAACCCTACTCTACGTATAATTCCCCTAAATGGCCTTATAGAGGTTACCCCGCGTAACACGGCTATTAGTCCCATGACATCTCCAACTATAGATCGACCTGCTTCCCCAATGGATCCAAGTTTCTGCGACCCCCATGAGGAAACGTTGATCACCACGCCCTTGCCGCGTCGCAAATGTGGCAGCATGCCGACCGTAAAGCCTGTCCAGCAGGTGGCTTAGGGAACCATGTGTTTAGGGTTTAGGGTTTAGGGTTTAGGTTGGGCCCTAAACCCTAAACCCTAAACCCCAAACCATGTGTTGTTGGTTGGGGCTAAGAGAATCGGCTCTATAGGATATTACTAGGCTGCGGTAGGGTGCTGAATCCTTCGCACCAGCATATCCTTTGGCTGCCAAGTATGCAGCTCGTACCGCAGGGGACACAACAGTTGACAAAACAATCTTGAATTCTTTTTCAGGTATTGACATAACAGAATTATACAAGGAATCTAGCACCTAAACGCTAAACCCTAAGCCCCAAAACCCCCAAGCCCATAAACCCTAAACCCACCACAATATTGGTAGCTATCGAGGTTCCCGAATTATCAACTTTTTGCGAACCCCTTAAAAGTTGAGTGACTAGCTTCTAAGCTGCTGGGTTCTGTGAACCCAATTGCTTGAGTACACGTGACTGTAGCCTGGAAAAACCTAAGCCCACCCTAAACCAGCTCTTTATTGCAAACCAATTTAATGGTATTAACGGTTTTAACTATCGAGATTGTATAGGGACCAGCAGTAATCGGTTGAGTATGCTTGCGCTACACTTGTTTTGGTTCCTGTTTGCCACTCATCTGCATGTTTGGGTTGTCAGGATAGGGAGGGGTTCGGAGGAAGTACCTCCCAATGAGCTCCGACGGCCATGAACCTCAAACGCTAAAAATTCAGGGTCTTGGGAGCTTTGTTTCCACCAGGCAGCAATGCTGAGGCTACTTCTAAGGTACAGAGGTTGGTTTCTTGGCTTGAGCTGGAGAACCTCGCGAATGATCTGAACACAAACTTCAAGTCTTCTGAATCGTCGCGAAAACTCATTGGTCCTCAGCAGCATTGTATTGGGCCTAGACATCCCCAACGCTTAGGGACGATCATGTTCTCTGCGCCGACTTTTGACACCCCTGAAATGATACACAACTTGGCCGGAATACTCAATTTTCGAATGTCCAAGATAAACATCCCGACGCCCCCCCCCCCCCTCCCCCCACCCCAAGCCCTAAGTAATGGTAATAAACCTCATTTTGGGGTGCTACTTTCCAGATCGTTGCAGGGGTCTGGGTAGGTTTTGGGGTCTGGGAGCTTCTGATCTCAGGATGGTCACATGGTTTAGGATTTAGGGTTTAGGATTCAGGGTTTAGGATTCAGGGTTTAGCATTTAGGGTTGGGTGAGTCGCGCTATGATGGAACTCATGCTTTATCAGATGTCTGACACACCGTACTTGGTTGTTTTGGTGGGGTAAAGCAGCACATCATGAGAAGACCTTTTTTTAGCTTCGCACATTTGCGCCACTTCCATGTCGTGGTGAGGACCCGTACCGCGGAACGATTTGGGATTGACAGGGGACGGAAGCATATAGGGATCTAGGGTCTAGGGTCCGGGGTCTTGTCAATCTTTCTCCCGAATACCCCCGGTCGCTAATAAGACATTTGCCACAGTAATAAACGCCTCCAATCTCCTAACAATGAATGCTCACAGTATATTTGTGATGGAGGATTATTTATCATTGAGGGAGACGGGGGAAGGGACTAATCTAGAGGGAAATCGCATCATAGGTGGGGTTGGGAGGTTCCATGATGACGGGCAAGGGGATTACTGATTCTCAGGGTTCCCTTCAATCCTAAACCCTAAACGTAGCTGAGGAAGAACCCCGCACGCCTTTGTCCATTGGGGCCTTCAGCGACTCGACGCTTGCTGCCGATTCGGGCGTCATTGCAGAGGTTGCGCAAGGTGCCACAGATTTGTTATGCCCTCACCAAACGAGCATGACGGAATTCCCATATTATACCTTTCCCCAGACGAGCATGGGACACCAAAACTTGCACTAGAAATGCCACAGGTCTTTTGATTGGGATCTAGGTAACGTGTTCTTCCCCTCGCCCTACAGATAATCCCCTCACTCCCTTACTAATACACTCCTCAATATGGTATACCATTATACATTAGGGGGATATGTATTTCTAGGGCAGAGGGGGGTTTATTGTAAGTAGTACCGCCTGCACCTCAAAACCATAAACCCCCAAAAGCAGTAAATGAGATTTGGTAACCTCAGCCCTAAATTAGAGGACTCTAGTTATCACATGACCTCAATGGGGTCCTAATTTTTGGGGTTGGGGTTACCAACGCCCTTTTATGATGAAAAGGTCTTGCCGAGGGCTTGTGAAACCGCCCGGTGTGTTTAGAGCAAGATACTATACATATATATATATATATCTGTATCTGTAAGTACATACATATATATATATATAGTAGTCCTAGGTTATTGGAATAGATTCCAGTGCAGGGTGCCTCAAAATGACCTCAAATAAGATTGGTGGTATCGGCTCCACAGCAATGGCATGCCTGTCTTGCAATACCTCCATGTCTTGTAGCGGCCCTAAACCCTAAACCTTCAACCCTAAACCCTCTTCACAGCAAGACCCTAAGCCCGAAGCCCGAAGGTGTTGTGAAGATTTGCGCCGATGCTGCGAAGGCAGCAGATGTCGACGGTGAGGTCTCGGAGTCTGTGGGCGACCTGCTTGCGCGGTTTATAAGGGACTCCCTAGTTCAAAGCAAAAAGTTTATGCACGTATAAGATCCCGAAATACCAGTTCCAAGACTGATACCTGACAACCATAGATATCCGTGTTGTAACCCGAATTATGACTCATGAAAGAGCACCGTCTGGTAGGGTTTACACCCATAGTCTCTTTTGCCAAAGACAAACAATGAAGAGTATCGGGTTCCCAAATTTAGGACTCCATCTATTTCAGTGTATAGTCCGGCTTAAGTAGATAGAATATGGAGTATGTGGGGATCTTATTGCAACATACCCAAAGCCAAGCCATATTCTATCTACTTAAGGGGGACTATACGGGTTAACCTCATGCCTCTAAGGTCTAGTCCATGGGATTGAGGACTAAGGCTCCAGGGACTTGACATGGTTTAGGGTCCAGGGAGTTGAGATTTGAACTAGATGATTTTTCTTGTGATGTCCTGGTTTGCTGGGCAATTTAAAGCGACCTCAGCCGACCTCACCCTAAATGGTGGTTTATATAGGGAATGATGCCAAAATGGCCTTAAATTGGGACTTGAAATTATTCTAAATTACCCTGGGTTTGGTCACCAGTAGAAAACTGGATCTGCTCCTGCCAGGCTAATGAAGCCCAATCCTCATAGGTTCCCTGATGTACGCCACAATACCACTCTAAGGCATCCCCTTTAGATGAGCCGTAAAAAGAGTTATTATAAGGGTAGCAAATATTGGTAAGAATCATAGTTGTAATAATGAAACTAGTAGCAATAGTAGTAGTAATAATGGTAGTACTAAAGCTCCTGCGGGGCCAAACAGGAGCATTTGATGCGGACCTTGGAGAGACTATTAGGGTTTAGAGTAAGGGTTACATGGAACCTTAAACCTTGCCTGAAACCCTATACCCATGGGACTTGGGTGCCCCTAAGCCCTAAACCGTTTAGTGTTTAGTCTTTTCCCTTAATCCCTAAACCCTAAACCGAGGGGACGCTGAGAGCAATGCCCTGGCAGCCTTTGCTTGCGCAGCCGACGTGGCCGTCGCAGTGGTTCAGGTCATGTAGGGGCTGAAATAGGGATGCATGGGGACATAGTATTCGTATATCTGATATTCCATCCTCTAAACCCGAGGTTTAGTGTTTATCCCCTGCACAATCACTATATTACCCGTACCCCCTTCTGTCCTAAGGGCCCTTGAACTCACAAGTCCAACCCTCAGAGCTCAATCCATAAAGCCAAATTCCCACGCTACTAGCCCTAACCCCCAAGCTAACCCCAAATCTCTGAACCCTAATCCCCAAACCCTTATACCCCTCCTTCGGACTTAGCTTGGACCTTAGACCCTTAACCCTTTGGGGTTCCCTTATAGTCCTATCATAGGTACCTTAGGATTAACCCCTTTGTAGGGGTCCTAAGTGCCACGCAGACCCTAAACCCTTAAACCCTAAACCCCTAAACCCTAAAACCTTAACCCCTAAACCCTTTAATGCCTAATCTCTGAACCCTAGTCCCTAAACCCTAAAACCCTAAACCCTAGTCCCTAAACATTGAAAAATCCTAAAACCCTAAGCCCCTAAACCTTAAAGTGCCCTCTGCACCTGCACCAGGATGCATTGTCAGCTGCACCTGCAGAGCCAACCTCTCAGCCGAGCCTGAATCGGATTTAGCGGTTATATACTAGGGTTCAGGGTTCAGGGTTTAGGGTTTGCGATTTATGGTTTAGGGTGTAGGGTTTAGGGTTTAGGGTTTGCGATTTATGGTTTAGGGTGCAGGATTTAGGGTTCAGGATTTAGGGTTTGGGGTTTAGGATTTAGGGCTTGGGGTTTAGGATTTCGGGTTTGGGGTTTAGGGCTTGGGGTTTAGGGTTAGGGTTAGGTTACCCTCTTTCCTTTTTATTGTGGTGTGTCCGAGAAAGAAAAGCTGAACATTATGAACCGGGTACTCTGTTTTCATCAATGGGTTAATTACTGGAAACTTACTACAAGAATCATACAGGGATTGTTGGGGTTTTTTGCGTTCCTTTAGGAAGTATAGAAGAGCTTTAGGGGGATGATGATGGGTTATAGGGATTACCTGGGTTCATCGGATTGTGTAAGGGTTTGTGGATAGTATACAAGGGGGTTATCGGATTGTATATGGGGTTGTTTCGAGATTGTTGAGGTTTATAGTGATTACGTATGTACTGTGAGGGGTTTCTAGGCATCTAAAGGAGTATATTATACAGATGTGTATGTGAACAGTACATATATATCTATATGGTTTGGGGCTAAGGGTGCTTAATCTGTTTCCGGGATGTCCTTTCTTTTTGGGGTTGTGTCCTACGCTTTTCATAGGGTATGCTCCAAACAAGGTAGGGCATCCGTGATTGCGAGTTTAGGGGTTCAGGATTTAAGTTTAGAATTTAGGGTTTTAGGGTTTAGGATTTAGGTGTTGATATCGTTAGGTTGGTTTCTCATAATTGCTGAGGCGAGTGTATACAGGGTTCCTCAAGGAGATCGGGTGCGCACTTGGCGGATCATACTCATATACTCATACGGTTTGCCTCACATAGTGTGGGGCCTACTTGTGCCTCATGAACTTCCATACCTGTAGTAATCCCAACACCCCTAAAACCCTAACACTGCCCCCCAAATAATGAACCTCCCCAGCGCCCCAATAACGAGCACTTCCCAGATCATACAGCCGACAATTGTTGGAAGCTTGATTTTGTGAGCATAGCAGGTTGGTGAATCAGAACTTTTTTCCGCAGGGAAACTATAGGAGCTGAGCTCCCAAAGGGTACCTTTCATAGGTCAGGCCTCATAAACCTAAAGCCCTAAACTCTAAGCCCCAAACCTTAAGTGCATAACCCTTAAGTACCCCTTGCATAAGCTCAGCCCATTGAAAACTCCCCTTCTGCAATTGCCCTTGAAGTTCTGTATCCCCAAACCATCCCTAAACCCTAATCCCTGAACCCTAAAGCCACAGCCCGTACCGGCAGTACCTGAGGACCGGTGAACTCAGCCTACAGGGCTTGCAAGCCATCGCAGAAGCAGCGGCAGACGTGGAGGACGAACCACAGACTCCTGTTTCAGCGTCTCAGGAGCAACAGGATTAATTGGGTTTAGGATTTGGGGTTTAGGACTTAGGGTTTAGGGTTTAAGGTTTAGGGTGTAGGGTTTAATGTTTAGGATTTGGAGTTTATGGTTAAGGTTTGGGCTTTCCCTATTACACCCCTATACTACCTGCCCTTGGGTTCCCCCTTACTTTGGCTTAATCATCCCTAACCGTAATTAAGGGGTAGCTTTGAGGGTATTAATGGGGTAGGGAGACCCCGTAGCCTTAAGGGTTCCACAAAGGGGTGCAGGTTCCTCATACAAACTTGGGTCCTAAAGAGGTTTCTACATACGTACTTTGGGGACTCTGTGGTCAAAGACCTCGGTTTTTAGGTTCAGGGGCTTGGGTCTGGGATGGATCTAGGGCCAATGCTGAGGGTGCTCAGCTTAGCTACATGGGTATTGGTCTAAATTC